>VNKF01009160.1:0-11527 GCA_008044355.1 Drosophila lacteicornis
CCAGAGATTTGCGTTCCAAGCTACGGTTAATACTTATCTATTGCAAAGACGGGAGGACCCAGAGATTTGCGTGTCAGCTACGGTTAATACTTAACTATTGCAAAGACGGGAGAACCCAGAAATTTGCGTTTTAAACTACGGTTAGTACTTGACTATGGCAAAGACGGGAGAACCCAGAAATTTGCGTTAAGCTATGGTCGACTACTACTCGACTACTGCAAAATGAATCTACGGTTTGTGTTTAGGCTAGTCGGCAGCCGCCGACTCTTGAATTATTTCTCCGTTAAATTATTCACACGTGGGTTCGATTTCATTTCAATGTTCATTTCCAATTTTATTCACTTTACTTCTTTTCTTCATCCGATCTCGTTTTGTTTCAATTTTTATTTGTACAACTTTTCATTTGTAATCTTTGACTGCACCAGTTATTTTCTATCTCGCTTACCCGCTATTCTCGTTTCTTATTTTTATTCTTTATTATTTATTTTATTTATCCTGCTTTCTAAGTTTTCTCTTAAATTTTCTAGTTCTTGATTCCTTTTAGTTTTCATTTATTTTTATTGTTAGTTATTATATTTTATTTCACAGTTTGTCATTTTTACTAAGTTTTCCCGTGCACGTGTTTTTCTCATTTTTTTTCCTCTCGTTTTATCCCGGCTCGGCGTCACTTGCCAAACCACGTCTAATCATTTTTGCTGCTCCTCGACAAGTGCCACGCTTCTATTTCTCACCCTCTTCATTTGCCCTCCTCTGCCGCCATTCCGAATTTCCAATAACTTTGGGCCGGCAGTGAGAGAGCGCCGCGCTTTACTCCCTTGAGGTGTGACTGCAGTCGCACGATCGCGTCCCCTCTCTCCTTCTCATTTCCAGCCTCTCTATTAGGAACATCGCTTGTATGTTTCGTTTGCCTCGCGGCAGCGCTGTCGACGTCGGGATCGCGGCTTATCATGCGCATGCAGAGATTTTCGGCTGTCGTGACCACGAAAATATTCTCTCTCGCGTCCCTTTCGACTGACTCGCGGCAGCGCTGTCGGTAGCGCGGTCGGCAGCGGGCTCTCTGGCTTATTATGCACTTGCAGAAATTTGCTGCCGCGGCAGTGAGACTCGGGCGCGTTCTCTCGGGTTCTCTCGGGCGCAGCTCAGCCAGTGTCGAGATCGCCATGTACACGGAGTTTAGCGGGACCTGATTCTTTCTCTTTCACCCTCTCTATATCCCCCTTCTGCCAAATACACTGAAAACTATCTTCTCCCTAACTCTGACTTATATTTACTTCCGTGACTTAAAACTATCCCTTCGTGGGCGATCTTATGACTAATAAAAATGAACTATAAAGATTTCCCCTTCGTGGGGTCGCTTGTTATTGTGACGGCTTCTTAGGGGTCGTCACACAACTATTAGTCAAATCTAATAATGATAAGGAACAGAAAATTATTTGGAAAAACCCACGACCATCGTCTACCCGATATTGCCGACCGATTCGCATTCAATTTCAAAAGGAATCAGTAAATTTAATTAAAAATGAAGAACTGTATTTTAAAAACAAAATTCAACAACTAACTCCCACTGAATTTCAAACTGCTACCAACCGGAAATTCTATGTCGATCATGTCCTTCAACTTACAATGGTGGATGGCAAAGTGTGCAATGCCTTAAGTGAAACACCATCTTCAAAGTGCTACATATGCAAAGTCAAACCTACCGAAATGAACGACATTGACAAATGCTTACAAAAAGAAGTCAGAACAGATCGGTACGAATTTGGATTCTCTCCATTACATGCGTATATTCGTTTCTTTGAATATTTTCTTCACGTTTCATATAAACTTGAAATCTGTCAATGGCAAATAAGAGGGGAAGAAAATAAAGGACAATTTCAGAGAAGGAAACAAAGTATTCAGTCCGAATTTCGTGAAAAGATGGGCCTTATTGTCGATAAACCAAGAACAGGTGGCAGTGGAAATTCAAATGATGGCAACACAGCAAGGACATTTTTTAATAATTCTCATTTATCGGCTGAAATAACTGGCATTGAATAAAATTTAATTGAAAATTGTGCAACATTATTGCAAGCCTTGTCATCTGGATATAAAATCAATATAGAAAAATTTAGAAAATTAGCACTAGATACTGCAAGAGAACTAACATCAAAGAATTCCTGGTATTACTTGCCTCCTTCAGTTCATAAAATACTAATTCATGCCCCAGATGTTATTCAATATGCATTAGTTTTAATTGGAGAGCTCTCAGAAGAAGCTGCGGAGTCAAGAAACAAAGACGTTAAGAAGTATCGGCTCAATCATACACGTAAAACCTCACGTTTACCCACTAATAAAGACCTTATAAATCGGTTGTTGCTAACTTCAGATCCTTTCATAACCGGGCAGCGAAATTTACCCTCCAAATGTAACACGAATCTTTCGAAAAGTGTTTTTGATTTGTTAGAATAATTATAATTTTTTGTATAATATAGTTATTTGCTTTGTTTTATTAAATTTAGTATAATGTGTTAAAAATGCTACTATATATTTAAACAACCTTTATTATTTTTTTTTCTATATTGATAATAAAATGAAAATAAAATATATTTTATTAATATGGAATTTCAGTAGCCTAAAAGTATGCAATTGAATTAAAGTTTTAAAATGTTATATACAGACGTGCTCCGGTTTTCACTTTTATTTTTCGTTTTCGTTTTCGGTTTTCACAAACTTTTTGTTATCGTTTTGTTATCGAAATATTTAATCGTTTTTATTGCTCAAACAGATGACTTGGATGTTTTGAAAAGTATAAGGAATGCTTAAATGCTTTTACTCTTTTTAAAGCCAAATAAAGGCAGAAATAGTTTATTTATCGGTCCAAGAGGGCTGCCACCCTTTGATGATATGTATTTTATACCTTTATTTATTGGTAAAAATTCCATTTAAACATTAAAATAAACTGTCTTTTTTATTAAAATCTTATTTCATCCTCCTTAAACATTATTAATGACCACCTTTTAAATTTAGAAGCATTTCGACCAGATTGTTTTGTTGCATCAACAGTACGGCAGCACTGGCAACCAAAACGAAAGATGTTGTTGCCGACGGCAAATAGTTTGTTCCCAAATTCGAGGTGGGGTCAGAAAAGAATTATTTAAAAAGTAAATACGAATTAGATTAATCTACTGATGGTGTGAAATGAACATTAATAGACCAAGGAGTCAACAATTTTTTTCTTTTTGCAATTAAGAACCGATTTCATGTAGAAAAAGGCATTTACTTTTCATTTCGACAAAACAATCTTGCCCATTTTTGAAAACGAAAAAATCTTGTGAAAGTGAAAACGGGAGCATCGATTTTTCGTTTTCGAAAACGAAAACGAGAGAATCTTATGAAAGTAAAGCCGGAGCCTGCCTGTATATAGCAGTACAGAATATTTGAGCTCCATACTCCAATTGGAAGTATTTCCAATTGCCATACAAGATCAACCACTGTGCAATGCAACGAACTCCAACGGAAGCTGCGCATATTGTAATCACCTGTGTTTATTTGAAAAATGTTATAAGAGAGGACAATATAAAAACGAGAAAGTAAGCTAACTTCGGTAAACCGAAGTTGGTATACCCTTGCAGTCTGCAATTGGATCATTAAAAATCGAACCATTTCAGTAATGTTGGAAAAATATAGAATTTTGTAAATTTTACATTTTACATGTAGAATTTTACATTTTGATATAAATCGACCGATCGCTTTATGGCAGCTATATGATATAATAGGAAAAATAATCCACATGAAGGCTTCTCTTGCTGAAGTTATTCACACTTGGCAATGGATGAGTAACTCTAATTAAACATTTAAGAAAGCTACAGTCGAGAGTGCTCGACTATGAGATACCCGGTACCTAAACGTTTGTGATTTACACTAAAAAGCATTACATTAAAATACTCTACTTCGATACTTCTTAAAATAAATTGCCTCTCGAATTAGCACCCGACCTAAACAATTTAATGTCATACTTAATTATGAATGATACATTTTATAAGGACAGCAAAAAATTAATTATGTTATTTTTTGTCAATTTTTTCCTCTATTCTTTTGTCATTTCTTCTGCAGTTGGCGCCATTATATTGCGCGGCCAAGGCTCAAATGCGCCACCTGTCGGCTACACTTGCAACAGCAAAAGCAGTGCATTATTAGAATGTGTTAAAATTCTAACCTTATTGCTAATATCACGCATGTTTATCATCCGATTTTACTGAAATTTTCAGAAAACGTCCGTTATTTAACGTTAATTTTTTCTTATCAATTAAGTTTAACCCAATAATAACGAGTATAGCTTATTTAAAGTTTTTTATGATTTTTGAGGGCGGAAGTGGGTGTGGCCAAATTTTAAAACAAACTGGATCTGCGTGCAAGAGATTCCAATGTTGTCACCAAATTTGGTAAATCTAGCTCTTATAGTCTCTGAGATCTTTTCTTTCATACCGACGGACAGACGGACAGAAGGACATGGCTAAATCGACTCGGCTAGTGCTGCTGATCAAGAATATATATACTTTATGGGGTCGGAGGAGAAGGAGGCATCCTTCTGCCTGTTACATACATTCTTGGTTGGCACTAACACATAATACCCTTGTACCCTATGGCTACCGGGTATAAAAACTAAAGAGAAAATAATAAACAGTTCCAAACATACATATTCCAATTTGAATATCCGCGCGCGCGCGCTACTGATCGAGAGCAAAGGGTCACACTGGGCCGAAGGGGCTTTGGTCACACCAAAAAGGGATAATTCCGCACGTGCGGCGGTCACACTAGATCTCCCCGGATTCCTATATAAAGCGGACCACAGCCAGTGGGAAGGCACTCAGCTACCGACAGCGATCGGGTTAGGTAAGCCTACGTTTAGTAGCCCACTGCCAAGAGTCGTTTTGGGGACCGGATCTACGGATCTAGTCCACATTAAAACATTGTAGTTAGTTATTCCCCGTAGTACTTTCCCCGACCCTCCTCTGGTAGACGTCAGCGTCTCCACCGCTCACGCTACCCCGGTTCGGCCCGTCGATCCGCACTTCTCGCAATTGGTAGACTTTAACAGTCTCCACAAACTTCTCGCAATTGGTAGACTCTAACAGCCTTTACAAACTTCTCGCAATTGGTAGACTTTAACAGCCTCCACAAACTTCTCGTAACTGGTAGACTTCAGAGTCTCCAAAACCTTCTCGCAACAGGTAGATTTTAGAGTCTCCAAAACCTTCGCGCAACTGGTAGATATTAGAGTCTCCACAACCTTCTCGCAACTGGTAGACTTCAGAGTCTCCACAACCTTCTCGGAACTGGTAGACTTCAGAGTCTCCAAAACCCCCTTCGCTGCAAAGACAGGCAAGCCGCCGTCAGCACTAGCTCTCTGTAGCCTACTTTCGGGGCAACACTCAGGGTAAGCTTGCGGGTCCAACCATCTCTATCTCGCCCACAGGAAGCGCCCACAACCACCGGGTCAGGTCCAACCCCGGCAGCGAACCCACGACAGCGCCCGTACTCAGGCACTGGCAACGACGGAACCGGGACGACGACCCCACACCCGGCATCCCGGCTCCCTGTTTCGGCTTGATTCTTTCCATCTCTGTACATAATACTTTAATAAACCAACCTAAGATATACATTCACGGCATAATTATCTAGTGTTCTCATCTGGGATCGGGTCGGAATCTCTTTCAGCAACCACACCACCACATTCTTGGGACGAGTCCTGGCCCACGCTGAACTATCTCAGCCCCACCATACCGTCACACACTTATATATAATATTTAAGTATGCCCGAAATATTCTTATCGCCCCCTGTAAAGTACATGAATGCCCTAGCATTCGCGCCGTTGTCAACATACATACATATTACCAAGTGATGTGATGTGTTTTGACTAAGGACTCGGCGGTTAGCGGTATAAGTTGCCAGTGAAACGGAGCGGTACGAGCTCCACATAGGACAAGCGAAGTACGCTACTAACAGTGACGTAGCAGACTTCGGATCTGTGTAAAAACAACTTCGTATATATGTATATGTTCAGGTGCCGCTGCCGCAGAGTAGCCTGTAGATCTATTCGATCTATTAGTATTATTCGGTTCTGTAAGCTTTTCACACATACGCATTAAGGAACTGTATGTGTCTGGGTGCCGACCCCTGTTCTATATGATTATAGCAGCCGATTTTAAATTCCAAGCAAATTGGGCTACTATATCATATAGCTGCTATAGGAACGATCGGGTCAAATTAGACGATTTTCGATGTTTTTAGAGATATTGGATTAAAACTAAAAATACTATCCCTTAATTTATTTATTCTTATATTATTGCAAAAGTATTCTGTCCTTTCTTGATTTTCTAAATTTGACTTTACTTAAAGTATTCAATTAATGTAGGTTTGCAATTTAGAGAAAACCTTCTAATAGCAAATAAGTCAATATTGTTAAGTCCTTCGGTTTACGAAGCAAAACTTCTTTATTTCGCAATAATGTTTGTGTTTCTTTTAGTTCCTAGAGGCTCAAATGTTAAAAAATGGATATCACAAGAAATCAACGGCTATATTTTTGTTTGGTACCATTCTGAGCCAACGGAGATACCTTGGGAACTATCTTCATCTATGGATGTCTTGCAAGAAAACTTTGTTTACCACGGGCAAAATCAGTTTTATATCAATTGCCATATTCAAGAAATACCAGAAAATGGAGCTGATTTAGCGCACTTTGATGCTATTCACAAAAAACACGTTATTTCTGAATACTTGGCACAAGTAAATATTTCCCCACGACATTTTGGACATCATCTTTGGAAAGCGAGGTACATTTTCACACTCAAAAGTTATAACATTTTGTATACCAAATAGTCAAAAAGCACATTATTCATCAGCATCACGGAAAAATCATTAGGTGACGCCCTTCTGATCCCTTATCTCCATCACTGTAGAGCTTTTATAACTTAAATCAAGAACCTGAAACATATTAAAGGAGATCTCATAAGATATATCTTATAATATTTTTGATCATTAAAATATATGTACATATATGTAGTATGAAAATCGAATAACAACTCAATATCCCCGATCCAATAGTTCAGAAGATATTAAAATCCGTTCAGAACATATTAAAAAAACAAGATTTTAACGACTCTTCCGAAACGAAAACCTTTGTATGTGTGTTTGTTTGTCTGTCTGTGGATTTTTTTGTTTTAGAGTCTTGGAACCCCTTTAATTTTATTTAGCAGCTCGAGCTGAAACAACTTTTGTACTACCACTTTTTGGTTTTCCCGCTAGGTTGGCGGGAAAACAGCTAATAATGCTAGTTTTCCCGCGCCCATAACTTCTAAACTATGTCGTTAGAAGGTGTTTTGAAATGATAATAGTTTTGCCTTGACATAATTTATCTTAATATAATATTTACGAATTTATTATAAACATAAATTTTTTTATTAAGTTGTTTATTATTTCTTCAAAAAGGGCTCTAATGATTTTCACTCTGACTATTACTTGATAGTCACTCAAGGCCATAAAGCCCTTGAGATTGCTCAACTTTTGGTATATAACACATATCTTGGAAAATTCGCTTTCCCGAGATATTACTTACTGAATTTAGTAGCAAAGATCCCATATATGTATATAACCTTTTACATACACTATACACCTACTTATGTAAAAATACATGTAGAGACGTGCACAACTTAAGGCTTTTGAGAACTTGATCGCTATTTGTAGTTTTCTTTGTAAGCAGCCCCACGAACCTGCCAAAAGAATCAACCACTGCGAAAATATACTTGTATTGCTCATATCATATCATTGCATCCGTAGGTCCTAAGTGATCTATTTGCAACGTGTGTAGTGGACTATCCCTTTTTCGATGCAATAAAGCTTACCTTCCTGCTTTCCCAGTTTCTTGTTTATGAACTGAGCGACCTTGTTTTCTATGTGTGAGATCCAAAATTGTTGACGCAGCAAGTGCAATGTCTTTAGCAACGAGAAGTGTCACATATTATGCGCCTCGGTAATGATTTCATGCTGCAATGCCTTTGGTACTACTAGCAGATCGATACCGTTGACATGTTTAATCAAATCATCTCCCTTCAGCTTGAAATTTTGTAGGGGCGAGTTTTCAGAATTTCCTAAACCGTGCTGATGAACTCATCCTTCTGTTGGGCGATCTTGAGGCGAGCAGAAATTTCTGAAATGATTGCGTAAACATCTTGGCGATAACGGCTGAGGCCGTAAACTTGCTTCATTCAATCTGCCGACCGACTTGAAAATCAAAGTCCTGTAACTGCATTATCCATTGCGCGACTTCAGGTGATACATCCTTTTTCTTTGTTGTGATCGTAAAGGCGTAAAGACGTAAAGTCGGTTACCAATTTGAATGGCATCCCCAATAGGTAATGACGGAATTTTTAAGGGCAGGGTAGGCGGCTTTAACCTAAAATATGTAGCTGTGGCGTTTTATATCTGCATCTGAAGTCCTTTTGCTCCAATAGGCGAGTGGATGAAGTTCCTCGTCATTGCGCTGCATAAGCACAGGCCCAATGCCATCTTTTCAAGCATCGTTGTTGAGTTCTGCAGCTGACTCTCTGCAGAACAAAAGAATCGAAAGATAAATGTCTTTCAGCGGATTCATTGCGTTATTCTCACTGGTTGAGACCCGTGAAGTCAGTTCCCTTCGTTAACAGCTCGGATAAAGGTCGTGCAATATAGGCATATCCTCTAATAAATTTTCAACAAAATCTTGTAAGTCCCAAAAAGATTAAACGCGTTTAATGTTCTTCAGGTACGCAAAACTCTTAACTGCTTGTGCCTTCTCTTGGCCAGGCCAAATTTGACCGTTCTCCACTATGTCCCAAGAACTGTATCTTGCTCTGATGAAAATGGCACTTCTCCCATTTGATTTTCAAATCGTACTTGAAAGCTTCATGTATCACGGCCCTCAGATTTGTGAGGCTTACTTCGTTAGTATGCGCACATGTTAGTTATGAAATCGTCAACATCACGAGTTATCAAGTCTTGAAAAACGCTGTTAACAAAGTGGTTGAATACGGCCGGAGAATTGCAGAAACCATAAGGAGCTCGGCAAAATTCAAACAATCCCTCTCTAGCGATAAACGCGGTGAATTTGAAGGCACATGAAGAAAGCTATTCTCTAAGTCCATGACGACGAATACTTTTGCTGCTTGCAGTTTTTCCAAGACGTCGTCGATTAGTGGGACTGGGAAATAGTCCTTAAGAACCATTTTGTTTAACTGGCGAAAGTCAACGCAGACTCTGGTTGTCCCATTTTTCATCCTTGACAACACAATCCTACTGGCAAAGTTGGAGGATGACTTTCGGGCGACTCCCTCTGACAGCCACTTGTCAACCTTATTCTTGATCGCGTCGCATTCTGTAGGAGACTAACAGCTTGGCTGATGACGAGAACGATTTTAGTATCAACGAGGCCGGCTACTCGTAGACAGTTGAGGACAAGTTGTGGATATATGCCCGACACTTTCACATTTGAAGCATTTGGTCTCTGTGTTGCAATCTTTTCTCGTCGGTTGAGCCGCAGTTGAAGCAACGGGAAACTTTTTTCTCGGCAGACACGTTTTTTGGACCTTTACTGTAGTGTCGTTCCTCTCTCTCACCACTACACTACACCAATAAAAGCGCAAAGCCGTAGAGAGCGGACGTGTTTCGCGTGAGCTCCGGGAAAAAATATAGAAAGTGGATGATTTTAAGACGAAAAATAAAGTATAAAATACTAGAGTATTCCAAGATAAGCGAAAAGTCGCTAAATCAGAAAAATAAAGAGATTATGACTCACAAAAATAGTGATATCATTAAAACAAGTGCATAATTATTTTATAAAAATAAGTGCCACTCGAAATAGTTCAATGAGCGACGAACAAAAGAAAGAGCGTAGAAGCTCCGTGAGCCTAAGTAACTGTTATTTCTCGTATTTCTCAACGCGCGACAGTGACAAAGAGCAACCGTCTGGCGGTCGATAGCCAAAGAGCACGGTCTTGCTCACCCGCTCTACCCACTCCCACACCTACATCATGGAGTTCCCAGTGTAAAACCCTAACAACAAGCAGTGATAAAATTTCTGCAACTGCAGCAAAAGCAACAGCAACAACTACATGAGCGACCAAACGACTACGATGCAATCGACAGCAGCGCCAAATACAATAACAACAAAAACTGCAACCTCCAAAGCCAATATCGGCAATATTCAACAGGCGGCCCCGTCCATACAGACCGGCATGGATCGCTACATCCTTATCAAGCGTAAGCTTAGCCCGCAGAACAGCGCGGTTCGTAACATGCCAAAGATAACCCGTGTCCAAGGAACAATGATCATTGAAATTGGTCAAGAGACCCAAAAGAAATCAAAGCCCCCACCAATCTACATAAGGGAGAAAAGCTCGAACGCCCTGGTCAACAAAATTGTTTCGCTGGTCAGGGACGGAAATTTTCATGTTGTCCCGCTTACTAAAGGGAATATTCCCGAAACAAAAGTTCAAACGAAATCTGAAGAACACTTCCGAGCTGTGTCGAAATACCTTGACGAATCCAAAAAAATTATTACACGTACCAATTAAAAAGTAGCAAGGGCCCGCAAGTGGTACTAAAAGGAATCGAGCCCGAAGTAACTCAAAACGAAATTATAGATGCCCTTAAAGAAAAGTGTTTTTCTGCACAGAACGTCAGCAACATCATAAACACACGAAACGAATTTTTTGCCTAGGCAGCAAAATCCTCATTTAGTCCGCTGAATATCCAGAAGGGCTCCTCCTCCGCCGAAGCCCTCCGAACAGGTATGGAAAACCCCCCGCAGTCTAATCTAGAAAACGTTCAGCACAATGGAAGCCATGCAACAAAGTCTGACAGAATTAATGTCCTTCATGAAAACGACCAAGCAAACACTTGTTCAAAACCAGAACATGGTGATACAGCTGCTTGTAGCTCAGCAGTTCAAATAACTGATGTCAAGTATACGAATAATCGCGTGGAACGCCAATGGCATTTCACGGCATTAACTTGAAATAACACAGTTCCTGACGCACCTCACAAGCAAATACACAACTGTCACCCCGATAAGAAACTCTTCAGGTTGCTGGGCCAGCAGCGAAGAAGATAGAGGCGAAACATTTGCTTCACATCTCCGAAGCGTCTTTCAGTCCAACCAGGCCACTAGTCCATTTGTCGTACCACAAACCGAAACTAATACTATGTCTTTACCAACATTGTTAAAGCCAAATGAGATCGCAAAAGTCATTGGGGAACTGAAACCAAACGAGAAAGAAAGCTAACTTCGGTAAACCGAAGTTGGTATACCCTTGCAGTCTGCAATTGGATCATTAAAAATCGAACCATTTTAGTAATGTTGAAAAAATATAGAATTTTGTACATTTTACATTTTACATGTAGAATTTTACATTTTCATATAAATCAACCGATCGCTTCTATGGCAGCTATATGATATAGTGGTCCGATCTTAATGAAATTAAAACCGTAATTCAAGAAGCATTAAAATCTGCT
>VNKF01009166.1:0-40440 GCA_008044355.1 Drosophila lacteicornis
ATCTACTGAAGCTGAGTATATGG
Organism: Drosophila lacteicornis; assembly: GCA_008044355.1. NCBI lineage: Eukaryota > Metazoa > Arthropoda > Insecta > Diptera > Drosophilidae > Drosophila > Drosophila lacteicornis. Next base: position 24 of record VNKF01009166.1, read on the forward strand.
CATTATTTGAGGCCACAAGAGAAGCTATGTGGTTAAAGTCTTTAGCGGAAAATATAAAACTGCAATGTGATAAACCTATAAAGATTTTGGAGGACAACCAAGGTTGTATAAGCATTGCTAATAATCCCACATGCCACAAGAGAACAAAACATATTGATATTAAATACCATTTTTCTAGGGAACAAATTGATCGAAAACTAATATCTATTGAGTATATTCCCACAGATAAACAACTGGCCGATATTTTGACTAAGCCCCTGTCCGGACCCCGATTTAGTGAACTCAGAGATCAATTGGGCCTTCACTAATGCGAAGTATACCAAGTGGATTTGATTTCTTAAATTAATACACTTTTATGACATATTATAATGAATTTCATATTTTTTTTTCTTTTCTTTAGCTTCTTATTATGATATATGAAAATAATATCTAATATTTTTTTTCTTTTCTTTAGCTTCTTATTATGATATATGAAAATAATATCTAATATTTCTTTTCTTTTCTTTAGCTCCCTATTATGATATATGAAAATAATATTTAATATTTATTTTGCTCTTTTCGTTATATATTTTCTTTCGTTATTTAATTTTAATAATTACTATATGAATATTGTAATTAATTTAAGTTATATTGGTCTGGTTGGGTTTTATCTGGGTTTCCCCAATCCCTTGCAACGAATGTTGGACTAATTAATGTAATATTCCCCAGAAGCTCGACTTGTCTTAATATTATAAGCTTAAACATTGTACTTATTTTATATAATATAATAATAATCTATGTTTATTTTGAGGAGGTGTGTAGGAATATCTCTATTAAAAATAGTGATGAGTCAAAAGAAACAAAGATATCGTTTGTGAGGTGAATAGATACACAACACGATCGAGGTGGATTCCTCATGTTTACTTTTACCACCTCTAGCTTCCTTCTCTTCTTTTGTGAACCTTTGAACAGACAAGTCGTGCATATTGAAAACAGAATTAAAAACTAAAATCTAAATCAAAGTATTTTATTATATTGGGCTGGTTTCTTAACAGTAAGTGATGATCACCTAGGGTTAATAATAATGAAAGTATAAGGAATCGCACTGATTGACCTTTGTCTCTTGATTACTTGCCTTATAAGGAATCGCACTGATTGACCTTTGTCTCTTGATTAAGGCAAGTAAGGCAAAGGTCAATCAGTGCGATTCCTTATACCTTATAAATGAACTGCTATTTGGAATCACCTAAAAGTTTTCTTTTCATATTGGACCTCATTTGACTCTTGAATCAGTTCTATCAATGCAACAGCTGTGAGCAGTCGAGCATACGCCAAAAACTAGTGAGATTGCATCGGTCGGGGCTTTATCAGGAAATTATTTAATTAACTTACAAAGTGAGTGACAAAAGTTGTAAAGTTAAAGCAATCCATTAAAAATAGTGTAAAAACATTTAAGGAATGCCGTTGTTTTTATTAAAAATATTCACGGTTTTTTTTAATTTCATGTTTTGCTTGATGAGCAAAGAATCTTAGTTATGTACTTAATATCAGTGCGAAATCTAAAGGACAATTTTAAAAATCTATAATAGTGAAGGAGTCTTTAAATGAATATTTTATGCTAGTTAAAAAATTAAATTCAAGTTTTATATAAAAAAAAAAGTATCTATCAATTCAATCAATATTTATTCTAGTTTTAGAATAAAAATAACCAAAATAAACTGTAAATTGTTGTGGATATTCATACAACTTTTTTTTTTGAGTAAAAGTGTTTAAGAAAATCTCTGAAGTGGAACGAATCCTGGGATCCTGAACGCTGAAAGTCTGTGCAAATTTAAAAGCTTTGCGGATTGAAATGCGAACAAATGTTTTCAAAATATTTTTTTAATTTCAACTTTAGTCACTACATTAGAAAAAATTATATTTTAACTTTAAAACATACAAATAAAACTGAAAAAAATATTTTAGTTTCAATTCTTTGGCAAACGTTGACCTTTTTGGAGAATTGCCATATATGTTCGTAAATTATTTCGCTTGCCTGCACAGATTTTGTATAGTTTATATAGTTTCTCTAATTGTCAAGTACCCGATAGTGCCTGGATTCGAATGCAGCCGGAATTAAGCACTCTTCAAATACCCGACTAAGTGCGAAGCGCAAGTGGTCCGCACTTATATTCTTATATATATATATCTTACAATGAACATATATTGTATCGACATGAAATCATTTAGTAACGATTGTGCATTCAATAGGGCTGACACATGACTCCCTATTTCAAGGAGAACATGGACGACGGATCGTCAAAGCAAACCGGAGTGCTCTTCGAGGGCGACGTGGAGACGCTCGATGGGGACCTGGCCATCGATACTGAACAATTCAAGCGGGCCGAGGAACGAAAGTTGCCTTGGGTCTGGCGGAACATAATCCTCTTTGGCTATGTCCACCTGGCAGCCCTATATGGCCTATACTTAATATTTACACAGGCCAAGTTTGCCACCACTTTATTCGGTGAGCTTCTTAACCCGTTCTTGCTGGCGTCGCATCCTTCTTAACCTTAATCTTCTCCACTAGCCGCCGTTCTGTACATTTGCGGCATGCTGGGAATCACAGGAGGCGCGCATCGGCTATGGGCCCATCGCTCGTACAAGGCCAAGTGGCCTCTGCGTCTGATCCTGATTGCCTTTAACACGGTGGCCTTCCAGGATTGCGCCTACCATTGGGCCCGCGATCATCGCGTCCACCACAAGTACTCGGAGACGGATGCCGATCCGCACAATGCCACCCGTGGTTTCTTCTTCTCGCACGTGGGCTGGCTGCTGTGCAAAAAGCATCCGGACGTGAAGGAGAAGGGTATGGGCCTGGACCTCTCCGATCTCAAGGCAGATCGCATTTTAATGTTTCAACGCAAGTACGTGAAGTTTGAGTACATTTATTGGGTCTATAGGTATTGCTTAATCACACCAAACCTCAATAGTCTATTTGTTGAATCATTTCTTTATTCACACAATCTGAAACAATCTGACATTCAAGTGGAAAGTGATAATCACCTTGTGTACTCGGCAGAGATCATCCATCTCTAATCTGTATATTAATTATATTATTTATAATGACATGTGATAACTGAATTTTCCACAATTGTCTAGACACTACTATGTCCTGATGCCACTGGCCTGCTTCATCCTGCCCACGCTCATCCCCAAGATGTGCTGGGATGAGTCGCTGACGTGCTCTTTGTTCGTGCCCACCATGTTTCGCTGGTGCTTTCAGCTGAACATGACCTGGCTGGTGAACAGTGCGGCTCACAAATACGGTGGAAAGCCGTACGACAGGTAAAAAAGCTCTTACAGAGTCACACCTGTTGCCGGTGTCATTTATGAATGTACTTGTTTTTCCGTAGGACCATGAATCCCGCCCAGAATGCCAGCGTTGCGTTAATGACTTTTGGCGAAGGTTGGCACAACTATCATCACGTGTTCCCCTGGGATTACAAGACGGCCGAATGGGGCAACTACCGTCTGAACCTTACCACAGCTTTCATCGATCTATTCGCCAAAATTGGCTGGGCCTACGATCTTAAGTCCGTCGCTCCGGATATCGTCAAGCGGCGGGTTCAGCGAACTGGCGACGGGACCCATGAACTCTGGGGATGGGGAGACAAGGATCTCACCGCCGAGGATGCCAAGGATGTTCTCTTTGTTGATAAGAAAGACTGACCATCCTCTTACCTTATTTATGGTAGACTAAATAATTCTCATCTATATTCTTGTTATTGGTGTAATCATATCTATACATATAAATATATATAAAGATATACGGGACAAGGTTTATCCTTTGAAAAATAGAATCCTCTTATTTTATTTTCATTTTAATAAATAGAAACATTAAAAAGGTTGCAATTATGCGGGACCTTAAGTTTAATTCTCTCCTGATTATTCTAGTGACATATCGGCACAATTTTTGGGCTATCACGTTTATAATTGTATAGTTATAGTGGTTACATTGTGATAAGAAGGTAACAACGCATTATGCCAAACATGTGCTCCCCATTGCTAATAATCCTTCCCGGAAAACCATCACCTTAAAATAGACGTCTACATTTGAAGTGCCCATTTATTAACAGTTTGTGATAGTGGCCATTGTTATTGTAAAATATACCTGATATTGAATTGGCGAATTATGGACTTCTACTGGCTAACGTCCAGGGTTGAGGGTTGAGCAGGTCGGTTGCGATAACAGTAATCGCCTCGTCTGCTGGAAAGTTTTATAATTGGGAACCGTCTGGGAATGATCAGACATCTTTCGTTTTTTCCTTAACCGCCAAGGTGAACAGGACGACGTCGGCCAGCGCCTTTGGATTGACACCCGCCTCCAGCAACTCGATGCAAAGGTCCATTGCCGGCTTGGGCATACGCGAGTTGATGAGGTTCCCCATCCCGTGTACGGCCACTTTTAGCAACTCCGAAGTGTGCAGGCAATGAATATTTGCCGGGGTCGGCGGTTGTGCCTGAGGTCCTAAATCCGGATCCTTGCCCTGTTCAGTAGTTCCTTGGGAACGGTCCATGTTCAGCAACTCCGACGTCTTCAGACAATTAATACTTGCCCGTGGAGTTAAATCTGGATCAGTCTCTTCATCTTCTTGCTGCGACATTGTTTTTTTTTTTTTGACAAACTCGACTAATTTCGCCGGATTTTAGTTGACAATGAAGAATATGGGATCTCGATACATTCGTTTTTTCACGTTTTATTAATTCTTCGTTTCTCTGTACTAAATTCCTTTATTTATTACTTATATTATATATATATATATTTTGGTGGTCCGGGTCTAATGGAAATCTTTTTTATAAATAATTGAAATCCGTTAGAGATAAGGCACTGAGATTTTTAAGCCAAAAATAAATTATCGCTAAAAATTTGAAAAACGAATTCAGCGCCACGATACAGATAAAGAAGAGATATCGATAAAACAACATAAAACACGCTACCGATATTTATCCAACTCACCATTTGTAGACTTTGTCATCTCTATAAATAGTCCATTTCACTTACGTCGTAAATCTTCACGTTTTTGTTCACTTACGTCGTAGATCGTTACGTTATTGTTTTTGATTTTTTAGGGTGAAATTTCGACTATTTGAGATTTTTTAGGGAAAGCAACATTCATCTGGCAACACTGAAATAGAAAGAAGTTATTTTGCTGGAGAAAATTTTTGTATATTTGCACTAATATTAAGGACTTGCTGATCATTTAGGTAAGTCGTAGGCTGTGAAATATGGTTAATCATGATAACAACAAACACTTTAAAGTATTTGAAGCAATTATTGGCATTAGCGTTATCGTGAATCTTTGTGGGCTGCCGGCGTCTTTTTATTGCTGATTTGTGTGCTTGCAACTGGTTAGAAATATTGCCGATTAGCAGGTAATGGAAATTTATTAAATAGTTTTTTATTCCATAAGCGTAGTGCAATGCACCGAAAGTTGTTTACATATTATTGCCCTAGGAGCGCGCACGCCCCGGTGACGTCACAGCTCGTGCAACGCAATACCAGAGCCAGAGCTCACCAGAGAGATTTAACCCTTTCAATGGCATTTGGCATCGCATCACGCGTTCATAGAGTATATTAGATCATGTTAATCCCCTTTAATTTTGAGAGCTGTAGCTGGTATTCCCTTCTTCAATTGGGGTTTTGAACTATATTCCAGAATTTCTAGAAAAGTGTAATTATTTCAGATTATAATTATCTAACGTAATTCGATTATGAACCTTTAAAAGTGTTGCAAATTTCGTCTTGATAATATTCTCTCATGGAAAGTCAGTTTCTTATTCATATATTCACTTAGGCAATACCAAGAACTATTTACTAAATCTTATTTGTAGACACAATAGTGTAAAGATAGTACCATTTTTTGCCACCTCGATAAGTAAACATTGTGAAGAACCCGCAACCGTGATCTACATTTTCTACTACCAGACAAGTTTTATACGCTCTTCCAAGTTCGGTCATAATTAATCACCGTTTTGAATACGATTAACTAAGAGTATTCAACGCTTCGGTCCTTGGGACTAGGTAACCTTTTCGAGTTATCTTTGAATGAAATGCAACGTTGTACTGCTTCTCAATGACGCATTACTAACATATTGCAAACCATTTGGGTGATTAATTTAGTTCATCGTATGAGGTAAATGCACACAATTGTACAGATATTGAAGCTCATCTTTCAACTGCGCACTATGAAGAACATATAGCCTCCATTATTAGGAATATATACATATTTCTTGATTAGAAAATCTCTGTGGAACGTGGATGAAAAGATTTCTTGAGAGATACTGTTCTGAACCAAAGTCAAGGTCTTAAAGCGATGAATACTTTTGTTTAGAGGTTATAAAGCTTCTGCCTTCTACCGCAGGAATATAAATAAGAAATTTATATCTAAAAAAATTCGCGTGTCCACTATGAACCTCATCTTCGGCTATTCAAAACCAAAGAAACATTATGCAAAACAGTCTTGTGTTTGTTGGCTTTTAGTGGAATGTGTAAAGACATTGGCCCAAAGCGATGTGCGTTGATCTTACTAACTGGTTTGGACCCGCCAAAGTGCGAGAACCGTAAAATAACTAAAAACAGATTATGAGAAGGCCAGGTGTATTTACGGCCGGATACTCATTATCAGAGGAACCAGATGCCGGCAAAAACCAAAATACATCGATTAGATTGGGTTAAAACAAACCTGACCCACAGCTGGGATCCAAAGTACGAAGGCTAAACCTTTCGGCGGCTATCTACTCTGCTGGCCTGGCCCCCTATTTTTACTTTCGGAGAATTGCAATGTTTACAAAAGAGACTAACTAAATTCAGCATGTAATTGAATCTGGAGTTAAGCGCTGGTAAATAGTGTCATTTACGGCGATGATGATTCCTACGCAGATGTTTGCAATTGACATTAGATTGGGACCGCAGATTGGCACCAGATTGGGCTACGTGCATGCCGCTAATCTGGGAGGCTCGGGTAAAGTAGCCACGAAATGCACACGACGACGGGAAAAGCTCTGACGCTGCCGGCCCGTCCAATCTTAATCGATTTGTTTTCGTTTTGGCAAGTATGCGAAAGTTTTGTCAGTTCACATTGAGTTCCTCGAGCGTGCGGACGTGTGCTCTTGGCACTCCTCCACAGAAACAGTGTTACTAACAACGATTTCGGGTTTTCCGAAGAAAAGTGCAAGTCTAAGAAGCAGAGCGGCGTGTCTTTATTTGGAGAATCAAACAGGTTGGTTGGTTGGCTTTCCAGCTGGACAAAACATAAACTGTCGCTTTTTGATCACTTGTTGAGCAGTGGCAACAGGATTTATAGCTTACGGCCAGTGTTTACGTAAAACCACAAATGTGGGAAAGCAAGAAAAGCCACTTTATGCAATTCTGCAAGATTTTTGCTCGTAGCGGGAAAAGATTTGCCTGAAAACTACTCTGCAAATCGGAATCTCATTAAAAGCCTCAAAACTCAAGATCTTGGCTTCGGTTTTCGTAGTAGCGTTCACTCTTCGACTGTCAAGGTTTTGGTTGAGCGGACACTGTATTAATCAGAAGGTTAAGTAAATACCCTCGTGAAGGGGGCTTTGGATTTCACCGTACATTGGCCAGGTTTTAGAGGTACACCTCCGAATTAATGAACTGCTCGCGTATCCAAAAACTGTTCGGTTTGTTTGTCGTTTTTTGAGAACCTCTTAAAGAAGACCCAAAGTAATATATGTAGTGTTTAGTTCGAATCACTAATCTTACATTTCAAATCAAATGAGGCTATATTAGCATTTTTAAATGACATCACCCAGTACTCCTCTTCCTTCTTCCTTCATTTTGTTTACATGAATTAATTTCTTTCCAATCTGCATTTTATCGGTACATTGTGTGCATTTTTTCTGTTTCACGGTGAATAAACTTTGACAGTAATTACTTATTGAATACGCATGAGCAATTTACAGCCTTAGTTGCAATTTAAATGTATACAATGAATGACACACTCTATTTCTACAGTCTACAGTCTGACGATCTATATTTACTGCTAAAGTCTATATATTCTGTGCAAGTCTCATTGTCGACATCTTAAGTTTAGATAGCAATTAGTCGCTGCCCCTTAATACACGCAAAGAGGTAAATATATAAATATTCTCTTTCGAAACTATTATTAATATTCCATTAAGGCGTAAAATTCAGTGCATTAAACGGATTATTTCATTATTATACTTTTTTGTTTCTGACTTTTGTTTTAAAGACAGTGTTGCTTTACCGTAGAGAAAATACGTATACTTAATTTTTTGTAAATCGTACTATGTAGCCTGATAAAATTATACACTATGTGGTATGCCTGATCTAAATACGTCAACAGTCGAGTTATTGGTGCGATTTTGTTTTTTAAGTGCTCTTGATATTTAACATTTGTAAATTTGATTTCCTAATTGAATCTCATTTCGCTACGTGTAGCAAATCATCACGCCCTGGGAACGTGATAACGGTTCCGAACAACAATAACAAGTGTAGAACTAAACTATTCTCCCTACTTTTTTTTCCCGCACTGCTGACCAAAGCGCTCACAGCTTTCTTTCTCTCTTCTTCGGATTTAAGCTCCCACGCTATCCGCGCCTTCAACAACAGTTAAAAAGGCGGCCATGCGACGACAACCAATTTCAAGTTCAATGCGCCAGTCTGATAAATGTATGTTTGCTTCTTATCTTTGCGTTTCCATTTGGCCGGTTTTCCAACATTCGATTATGGCGAGATACATATGTCAGCTGTTTTGTTGACATGTTGGCGGGAAGTAAGCTTTGGCACTCTCCATCTATCTCTCTTTCTCTTCCTGGTGCTCTTGCTTTCGCCATGTCTAAAAGCTCTCGCTTGTGATCTGCTGTTCTTGCATTGCAAATGTGTTCATGAGTATGTATTAGTATGTAGGCGGAATTCTTGTTCTTTGCAAATCATTATCAGGGGCGGAGCTTAGAATTTCGCACAGGGGCCTTTAAAGTTTTGCAAGTTCGTTACACATCCTTAATATATGTATGTACATATAATATATGTACTTTATTGAATTCATATTAGCAAATGGAGAAGTATTATTCTTTAAGCATAAGTAATTTAAATTTCTCCAGATAATAATTAGCATAAGCAAGTTTTAGTTCACTTATGTATGTATTAATTATTGACCCCAAGGATCGTAAAAATAAACTATTGTTGTTCTGATGGGGGCTTAAAATCCCTAAGCCCCCTTTTGCATCCGCTACTGCCCGTCACTCTCTCTCTTCTAATGGGATTTTTCGCTGACCATTCCACTCAGCATCGTATGATTTTTTAAGCTCTCGCTTGACCACAAAGGTTCACGTGTCCCACCTAGGGTCGAAGTACCCGTCTGCCTGGCTGTCGGCCAGGTGTAATCGCATTTTGCCTGTTGAAATCGCAATTGGCGGGTGATTAACATGTGATTGGATCGCGGTTACAGGTAGCGATAGATAAAGCCACGCCGCCATCACGCGACGGAGAGTTAAGGGTCAACAGATGGCGATTAGATTGGGCCAAAGTCTCCTCTAGTCTAGACTTGGTAGTGCCTAACCCTGACCTTAGCAATGGACGAAGTCGCATCGTTGTATCTCACCCAACTAGCCAAAATCTAATCTCCGAGTGGAACGAGCACACCTGCAAAAGCTCCACCTCTCCGCTCTTCATCTATAATCTAAAGCTCACGTGAGAGCGATAGAGAGCGCAACATGAGCTTTTTCGCAACTGCCGCGATTCTTCTTCGTGCGGAACTTCCACACACAGCAGCAGTTTTAAAACTTAAGTTAACCAGTAACCAACTTTGCCGGACGCAAATTAAAAACATTTCTGGGGTGTAAATCAGGTACAATTACTGTCTGTGTTTGTGTGTCTTCTCTATTGGAAATTATTCAACGTGGACAAGTGTTTTTGCCAAGCACATAGTTTGCAATTCTTGTTAATTTCATTGTGCATGTCCATAAGCATGTGTGTGTGTGTGAGTGTGTGTATAACAAAGCATGTCGAATTGGATTGAAAAAGGAATTTTCCATTGGCGGATTAAGCGCGTCAGCTTTGGTTCTTAACCTTGAGCCAAGGTTCCCAGTGACCCACAAACATGCATATGTATATGTATGTAAGCAGCTCCGCATATCTGAGTCTACACACCTGCCGCTTTTTCCCACACCGGCTTTTTTCATTATTCATGCCGCGAGTCCTGTGACAAGGACGCGGCCACCCTACGCGCTATATTGATTTTTTAAAGACCACCAGGCTATTAAGAATACATATATGCAATGCATTGTGGCTCAATTAATTTCGCTTAATTTCAGCACAAATTGCTTGATTATAATTTGATTTGCACAGTGCCCGGCTTGAGTCAATTTGAATGAACCCTAGGAGGTTTAAGTACTTTCGTTGCTAAGGGATTTTCAAATAAACCGGCGTCAGATCCAGATTTATTAACTTAGAGGTTCGGTCACACTATACCCTGCTAATCTCCACACGTAGCTATCATTCAAAGTCCGACAAATTAGACAGAAATTCTCAAAGGGTGTCCAAGCCATTAAGAGGCGACACCTCTAACCATAAAGAGCAGTTTGGAGTCACCTCCCCGTAAAGCGTGTCAAGTTCAACTGGCTTGGCTAATTGCCCAATTCACCAAGTTGGCACACACACTAATTGCTCTATTGTTTATCTCTTTATGTCGGTAACCACTAACCTCTGTTTTTGCTGCTCTCTTCTCTTCCATGTGCAGTTGATGCAAGATGCCGCCCAACGCCCAGGCCGGTGCCCAGTCCATTACGGACTCGCTGATCGCTGCTGCGGCTAATGCCGCCGCCGATTCGCCGCCCAACAAGCTGCAGCAGGACTCTACGGGAGTGCTCTTCGAGTGCGATGTGGAGACCACCGATGGCGGCCTGGAGAAGGATATTACCACGTTGAAGAAGGCGGAGAAGCGCCGCCTTAAGCTTGTCTGGCGCAACATCATCGCTTTCGGATATCTGCATCTGGCGGCCCTTTATGGCGCCTACCTTATGATTGCCTCGGCCAAATGGCAGACCATTGTTTTTGGTGAGTCCCCAAGGGTTTTTCAACTCCGGTACTAGCAGTTAATTACTTAAAAGGTTTTTTATTTGTTTTGTTTACGGATATTAAGTTTTTATGGATCGCTTAACATCTGAGTCTGACCCGAGTCTGACCCGGTTAGCCAAGTCACTAGATATATATTTAAATACGACTTAACTTCGTGTCTGTACTTGAGACTGAGATTTAGGTATATTTTTAGTTCCTCTGAAATGATTTATTTGTTATTTAGTTAGAAGAACGCTTCAAGGCTTTTAATTTTCCACTAAATTTAGAAACGACTCGAGAAATTTCCTATTTATACAACTTTAGCTATAGGTACAGCAAGGTCATATCTATTAAATTAAATTACTCAATTATAAAAACTCTTTCCCAGAATAACATTATTCAATTTGAACTGGGCTAGAAAATGACTAATGTCAACAACGCTAGGAACTTACAGAAAGTCTGGGATAAAGAAGGTTCTAACTGTTGAATAATCGATATAAGTAAATTAGTAAGGGAGATTATTAGAAGGTATATTAATAAAAGCTAATCCGTCTTGATATGAGCCGAGTAAGTCTTGGCAACCATTGGCATCTTTCCGTCGCGTGCCGCATTGGGGTTATCTAAGAATTGACAACTGATAACCTTCCGAAAGTCGCCTTAATGAACCTCTAGACATAACATGGCGCATACTGCTGATCGGCCTTTCCTTAAGCGCAATTCCAGTTACGTGCCGATATTTTCAATTGTCAATAACTCAAATCGTCTGTGATTAAATAGTTGGACGTTTAGAACGTGTCAAGCATTTATAACTGAAGTTTACATTAAATACAAGGAGGTTCTCTTAAGTTAGCATCTATCGGAGATGGCAAAGATGAGGAAGTTATAAGCATTGTTGTATAAACCTACAGAAATCGGTACATTATATTTCGTATGCAACCTACCGTTTGTGTCATTTGCCTAATACATTATACATATAGCCCAAACGGTCTTTGTTCATTTAATTGAACCTCGTTACAAAGAAGTCACTGTTCTTTTATTTTTAAATAAACCTAATACTTGACAACTGCAGTTGTGGGCCTGTGCCGGTCTCCATTTCTATGCTGGCTGTTGGCTCCTTTAACCGTTTACGCATTACTAATTTATTCAATCCTTATTTTTTAGCTTATTTCCTGTATGTGGTCTCTGGATTGGGCATTACTGCCGGTGCCCATCGACTCTGGGCCCATCGCTCGTACAAGGCCAAGTGGCCACTGCGCTTGTTGCTTGCCACCTTCAACACGGTCGCCTTTCAGGATGCTGCCTACCATTGGGCCCGCGATCATCGCGTCCACCACAAGTACTCGGAGACGGATGCCGATCCGCACAATGCCACTCGTGGCTTCTTCTTCTCGCACATTGGCTGGCTGCTGTGCAAGAAGCATCCCGAGGTGAAGGCCAAGGGCAAGGGAGTCGATCTATCCGATCTTCGTGCCGATCCCATCCTGATGTTCCAGAAGAAGTACTACATGCTGTTGATGCCTATTGCCTGCTTTATCCTGCCGACCACCGTCCCCATGTACTTCTGGGGTGAGTCCTTCGTCAATGCCTGGTTCGTGGCCACCATGTTCCGCTGGTGTTTCATCCTGAACGTAACCTGGCTGGTGAACAGTGCTGCCCACAAGTTCGGTGGTCGCCCCTACGACAAGTAAGTACCCGAAATTCTTGCATAACGCTTCGAGTGGCACTAAATGTATAATTTTTTACAGGTTCATCAACCCCTCGGAGAACATCTCGGTGGCTATTCTGGCCTTCGGCGAGGGATGGCATAACTATCATCACGTCTTCCCCTGGGACTACAAGACGGCCGAGTTTGGCAAATACTCGCTAAACTTCACCACCGCCTTCATCGACTTCTTCGCCAAGATCGGCTGGGCCTATGACTTGAAGACCGTGTCCACAGACATAATCAAGAAGCGTGTGAAGCGTACCGGCGATGGCACCCACGCCACGTGGGGATGGGGCGATGTGGATCAGCCAAAGGAGGAGATCGAGGACGCTGTGATTACACACAAAAAGAGCGAATAGGCGTAGGGCTGAGGAGGCCAGAGCTGAGGGCCTGATCCCGGGAGGGTTTTAGCAGAAAATCAATCAAATCCAAATAAAACAATGAAACATAATTTTCCATTTTGCACATTGTCCGCGGAACCAATTTCCTAACGCAGCAGAAGCATCCCATTTAATTAATTCTAAGATAAAACTAAAACCGTTGAAGAATGGATGTTAACTGTTTGTTGTATCTCGAAAACTTTATACCGTCTGTGTTAAGCCAGCTCTGGAAATGTTTTTATTTCGCTCTGGAATTGCTTTTTAAGAGAGACGCAAATTAATTTTGTATTTATACATGCATATATAATTGCTAAAACCTGTAAATTGATGTACAATAGACGGCAAATTGGAGCTTTTCCATTCACTGTTATCTCGATATCACATTTTGGAATCAATGAGAAATTTTCAGTTATGAAATCAACAATTTATATAAGCAAAAATGAAGGGGAACTTTCCGTTACAAAGCAAAAGAAATACCTGGAAGTGAAAGATTTTAGTATTTAGCGTAAGCCAAAAACCAAGAATAATCAAGAAACTTATAATATATACTATGAAAATAAACGATAAACGATCGTTGTTATAATTTATAACACAAAACGGCACCTTCACCTATACACACATATGATATTTCTTGAAATGTTATCAAATAAAATGGGAAAACGCCTCTGGGCCACAGATCCCAGTAGGCCTTTCCATAACCTGAAACCCTGTGTCAGTCAGTACCCCCTAACATATAATCACAAACTCTCAAATCGCTAAAGGTATCGGTGATAGAAAATAAAATATTTTCCCGACATTTTTCAAAAACGTTTCTGGCTAAGATTTCCTGAAGTCATTTCTATAACCGTAGCCTTTGCAATAATTTTTAATATATTTCGGTCATAGAAATCAAGTATTTTGTTAAAATTTATAATCGTTCCGCAAACATTGGTCGGTAACAGCTGGCTTTTTCATTATATATTTGATCACAAGTTCGCGCTTATTCAGTAAATTCTTATTTTCGGCACAATGGAACCGATCAACGTTCCGAAAAAAGTTAATCGTCACGTTCTTAAGGCATTGGAGTTCCTCCAACAACCGCGCACTCGATACGTTTCAATAGAGGCCATTTCGGATCGTGTCAGACATTCTTTACGTTACACCAAGCCTGTTCTTAACTTGGATTGTGCAATACAAGAGTCGTTAAGAAAGCAGAACGAGCTAGGAATTGTAAGGCGGTCCGGATCATCATACGCGATGGCCCTAGCCTTCAAAGGAATCCAGAAAAAAGAGGTAATTATCTTAGCTTTAGGTTCACTTCCATTTATTAAATGTAAGCAATACATTTTTATTTTTATAGGGTCGTTTGCGAAATGGCGACGGCTTGACTGCAGACGAAGTAGCAAAGGTGCGAAAAATGCTCCACGGCGTCCAGAAGCACTCGGTCAGGAGGAAGCGAAATGCTACTGTAGCTCCTAGAGTTTTATTTATTCCTGATGTGGCACAGAGTCGGATCGTGCCTGACAGAGCACCAACAGGGTTGAAAAAGGACGAAAGTTTTCACATACCTAAAAAGGTGAATAGGCATGTTCTGAAGGCTGTGCGATACTTGACGGAAAAGGAGAGGTATGAGTTCGCTCCCCTCGATACGATTAAGATTCAGGCGATGTGGAGCATGCGGAATCTGAATCCAGTCAAAGACATAGAAAGCGTCATAGAGCGTTCACTCGCAAATTTATCGAATGTAGGAGTGTTATCGGAGCAACATCAGGCGTATCGACTTGGTTGTGGTGAGCCGCTTCCTGCGGCGACTTCTATGTCAATCTTTGGAAAAGTTTCGGCATCGTTCTTTCCGTCTCGGTCCGCTCAAGCGCAAAATATTCCATACATGGAGGAAAGTCAAGGGCCAATGCCACATGTACCAGACTCTCAATCTTCTAGTTACCGTGGAGGAGAATCTTACTTCCAAGCTTCCGGTTCTTTATCCTCTTTGACCAGCCAGAGTACCAATACCAGGCAGACTGAAGGAGTCTTTGGAATGGAGAAAGGCCTCTGTGGCAGTCTCTCCTCTTTACCTCTGGTTTCTTCAGAATCTATCTCAACTTCAACGCCCGGCGAAGCGTCGGCTAACAGTCCTTCTTTTTCTTCTTTGAGCAGTCAGACTGAAGGAGTCGGAATGGAGAATTCTTCTATTATAGGACTCTGTGGCAGTCTCTCCTATGAGGAGTTAGCATTGGCTACTCTCTGCCGGGAAAGACAAAATGCAATTGGAGCGAACAATACTTCAGTTATGGATTTAGATGAGGTAGTGTCGAGAGATCCAGTCAATCAAGAGGTGCAAACTTACCTTGAGGCGATAAACATAGATATTGTCGAGAACGCTTCTTCCGTTGGAGCCCGTGGCAGTGCCTTCGACGTGCAATTTACTCAGGAATTGGAGAATATCTTTGGAGCAAACAATTTTTCACCTACGGATTCAGATCAGCAAATTACGAATGACTCAAATATTTCGGTCATTCAAGAGATGCAATATTATTTCGGAGCACAGCAAACATCCCCTGATGCGATGGACTTGGATATTAGGCCATTTGAAGAGGTTCTTGGAACGGAAGCTAATGTAGATAATGCTTTTTCGGTAGAACCCCGTGGCAGTCCCTTCTGTATGCAATTAGCTCAGGTGGGTTCAGAATCCCTCACCGGGGAAATGCATAATGCCTATGCAGAAGACTCAGGAGCTCAAGTCAACTCAATCTCAACAGGGTCTTACTCTTATGAAATGCATAATACAGAAGATAGGGAAATGCCTTCATATGAGACAAATTCGGATCGTGCTGCTGTACCAATCTCTCAAGTTTCTCCAAGATTTCATGAATCATTGCTACAATCTATACCCAATGAAGCACCTCGAGGACCTATCTTCCAAGCAGATCAAAATGACAAAGACGAACAGTGACAAGAAAATAAATTTTAAGTTATTTCGATTTCGATTAATTTTTTGAATATTCGCGCTTTAAATATATATCGATAATCCGCTTTCGTGAGTGTTATCTGTATGTGTGGTTGTTTGCTCTCTCATCCTCTCTCTCAGATTTAATATTCTCAGTACTCTTACAATGAGAGTCCAGCGGTTTAGTTTGAAATTAATTATTAATAATAAAATCAATATTTTGAATACTGCCTCTTTGTATTTTATTTTCAAATATACCGTCTGTCGATCAAGTTTATCGAGTTTAAGTAATAGAAATAATTGCATTTAAATCGTTTTTGGAATATTAAGTGTACATGACAATAAATGTCGGAGGTTACTCGAATGTCTGTGTGGCCGACGCTTCTCACAGCTCGCCTTACTCTTTTATTAGTGCGCCGCTCCAACGTATTTTCCATTCAACTCTCAACGGTCGACGCGTAAACATTGCATTTAACTTTCGTGCTCTGTGTTTTCGTTTGAGTTTTTGCGTGTTTTTATTTATACCCATCTATCTGCTTGAGTTATTGTGTATTCGCGCAGTGATAAATAGATGCAGCGGTATCTGGATTCTACCGTTCGCTGCTGCGTTTCGTTCGTCAATTAAAAGAGAGCCAGCTGAGTTCACGCCCTCTACTGCCGTCCGCTTCTCCCGCGATTTGTGCGACGTCGCCGAATGTAAATGCAGTGAGCGCGGCAAGTTAATTAAATTCGATTCGATTGCATTAAACACGGGACGGGACAAACATCACAGCTTCAGGATGGATATGAAGTTCCTCATGATTCTTATCTTGGGCTTCGGCTTCATGTTTGTCTTCACGGCCTTCCAGACCATGTGTAACATTGAGGTAAGGCTGTGAGTGTGAGTGAGTGCGTGGGTGAGCGCTCTCTCCGCGTGTATGTATGCGTGGGCGTTTCAGAACATCCTTGCCATTGGAATCCCGTCCTTGTCCTTGCCAATAGACATCGCAGTGTGCCCTTCAACCCACCCCGACCCAACCACACTCCCACGTCACAGGATGTGGCGACGTTGCCGCCGCCACTCAAGCCAGCAGCTAGTGCTGTGCGCTCGTAATTGCCCCCCGATTTGTGGCTCTGTAAAGGAGCGGGGAAGTTGTTGGTTTACAGTTCCGATTTAATGTACCGCTCAAAGGTCACTACAAGGGGCGGTATGCGGGAACATACACTTTGACTATTTATATAAGACTACAAGACTAACTTTATTCTCTTTTCTGTCAATTTTACCCTGTTTTCTTAGTAAAACATGTTCTATAATTACTATTTACAATCCAACACTTTCATCATTCACATTCAGACATTGTTCGCTCTGTACAGCACATCCCACAATTGATAAGAAACGACACAGAGAGCTCTTAGAAGCGTATCATCTGACACAGAGAGCACTTATCGTCATTATTATTATGCAAATAGATGTGATGAAGCCACACAGAGCCACAAAAGTTGACCCCAATAAGGGAATTGGACTCCCTGATCTTCCATACAATTAGCCCTCAATAAATTATGTTTAGATAAAGACAGACCTCAGAGTTCAACCCCATACAACTTTACTCGTAACTCTTCAAACTCAAAGAATGAGGATTCTTCCTAAGAGTTTCTTTTGAATATCTCTATTGGCTAAAATATTTCGACCATCACTATGAACCTACAACTCTACATAATATCATCTTGTTTTCTAAATATTATATTAAAAAACCAAGTGATCAAATTGCATCAGGCCTTGGTCAGTTATTAACTATAAGCAGTCTTTCTTTATTTTATATATCTGTGCTAAATGAGTATTATATTTGCTTCCTGCGAAGCATTCCAAGAGTTAATTTATTCTAACTACTATCAGTAGTTTCGGGTTAAACAAGCCGAAATATCAGTGTGGGTTCCACGAACCAGCTTATGATATTCCCATTCATCAGCAGATTAGGGAACACTTATCAATCTATCGTAATAATCAAGTGACAGCGATTAGCTAATTAATGTTTGCAAATAATTACAATAGAGCAGCAGTATCATTCATGTGTAGATAACCCCATTCACTTGTTGCATTATAACGGCTCATTTCGTTGATTATTTATTATGCGAGTAATAAAATCCGTAAGATCAAGGCCACGCCAGGCAAAAATAAAACCAGAAAACAGACCAACCCACATATGTACCTGTGTATATGTTTATTCTATATACAATGTGTATCGATTCGCACACAGATCGTGAGAGTGGATTCATTAACCAACTGGATTGTCGGGTATTCGAAAAAACAAAAAGTTCTTTTTCACGTTTATCTCATCTGATTACGCATGCGAGGCATTTTTGTTATGACCGAAACACGAAACCCAAACTGGCCACCAAAATACGTCTTTGTCATGGTTTTGCATAAAAAGCTCATTTTTAAAGCATTTTGTTATGGTTCAATGGACTGTATAAAGGTACCTTCTCTGACAAATACCGCAAAAATTTGCGGGGATCGAGTGAAGCCTTGTAATTCCTCGCTTTGGTACTTATTACTTTTTTTTTTGTGATCCGTTTTTTTCTGTTTTTTGTTTACTTTTATGGCCTTTCAGCGCGGTTAGCGGCTCATGCGCAATATATTATTTAAAAGTCGACCCTATACACGCTGAAAAATGTATTAAAATATATCACTTTTATATTAATTAATTAGTTTTTTTTTTACAGAGGATAAAATATATCAAATAACCATTAATATATTCATAAGAATATAATATCTGTAAAACTTCAAGTACATTATTTTATTTTGAATTTTCAAACAAAGCTTGCAACCTAGTTTGATATTCACCACAAAGTATGCAACGGTTTTTGCTATTTAAATAACGAGCATTTCATGGTTTGTCTTTCTTAATTTTCTTTCTGTGCACTGAGCGTTTCTCCTTATAAACAATTTACTACGGCCGTCGCAGCAACAAAAGCAAAAGTGACTTGGAATTCCAAACAGGGCGTGCTTTGGCGTAGTTAGCCAAACTTATAGACCGGGCAATATCGAGCAGGCGATCGATCGGCCAGTCTTGGCCTATTAGACAGCAATTTTCAAGCGGGGGCCTTGGCTCATATGGCGCAATCAGTCGCTGGAAGTGGCAGGGAACACAGAACACGCTTTCCGGCTGATTGCGCAATCGAAATCAAATGCTTCGAAGCAAACGCGTCAACGCCAGCTAGCTCTTTCAATGTCATTGCAATTGCAAGTTCGACGCTGTCGCTGCCGCTGCCGCACACACCCCGCACACCAGCAGTCCCAAGGCCACCTCAGCCAGGTTGACCAACATACACACACATCAGCTTGGCCAAGACGCCAGAGAGCATAGCGAGCATACTGGCAGTAACATATAACAAAACAGCCGCTAGGCGCCTCTGCTTGCACAACAGAAAAAACAAAACGAAACTGAAACTGATACTGAGACTGAGGCCAAAAACAAAAAGTGGGTGTGCGCCGACGAGCCCACCACTCACTGCTCACTGCTAACTGCTCCTGCCCCCCAACCGGACCCACTTGCTGCACTAGCTCGGTTCGTGCGCAGCAATGTCTAGTCGAAAGAGCAGAGAAGGCAAGTCTGGCTGGAAAAGCCGATAGTGCTGAACACCCTTTAAAGCCGAAGAATCGACAACGGAAAGTACAAGAGTCTTTTATACATAGTTGGGGGTTTGCATTTCATAAGAATAAATAAACCCCTAGGGTTTCGAAATCTCTTAAATGGCTGTTTACTGTACTAAAATACACATATAAAAAATAATAAAAAGGGCACATTATTATTCCATACTTTTAGAAACATTTTAAAGTGATTTTAAGCGAATGATGAGTTCTGTTAGCTGTCACTGAGACTATAACTAAAAAAAAGTGCACCCATACTTATTTCAAAAGCGTTTTATAAGTTAACCTTAAAATTGATGGTGAATTAAAATCCCTGAATATCGTAACTAAAGATATGCTCATGAGAAAGACTTAAGAATATCTGTGAATTTTATTGGATTTAAATTGTATCATTAAATACTATTTAATAAATAGTAATACACGAATTAGGTAGACCTTAAACTAAACGATTATAATTGTATCATGAATGTATCACACATGCCTTGATATATTCGGTTACACTACGCTTACCAAAGTCAAGTAATCATCGCCTCACTTGTTGTCGACGCAAGATAATAACAAAAATTATCAAAAGCAAGACTATATATTCTCAATATTAAAAAAGATGGAATCAAGACAAAGCCATTTCGACATCGATGTTGAGAAACCACTGATGCGCCTGAGTCGCTCTTATGGTTTTATAAAGGCTTCTAAGGCACATGGAGTCTACCGGGCCACGCAGAAGATAAATCAACCGACAGAGCTGGAAACCCAGAAAGACAAGATCCCTAAAGAAGTCCCCTCGCAGATTGACCAGTCGCCATCATTGCAGACAAATGATTCCATCGACATTAGCTTTGAGATGAAACGAAAACTATTTGATACCGGCGAGTTTACTATAACACGGGGCCGCAAGGTAACCGACATTTATGGGAAGTGGAAGTTGATGGCTTCATGGCAATAACCATAGACAGTTGATAATGATGGGCAGCCTTTTGGAACAAACTTTTTACTTTATCTAATTCTTTGAGAAACTTAAAAATTCAAGAATCGTCCAGTGGAAACTTATTGATTCCTTCGAGTGCCAACTTGATGCAAAAGTCGCAATGCCCTCCTCATGCAAAGAAAACCCAAACTCGTTCCGAGCCTTTTTTTTTAAAAGTTTTTCGTTAGTTGTTGTGCCAGTTTCTTTTGCGTAATAAATAAATAAAACAACTTAAGCAGGCGATCAATTTAATATGTTGTTCGGTGCATTCTCCTGCAATTCCGCGTATTCGCACACGACTTTCTTTATTGCATTCGAAATTCGGAATCGGCTTTCTTTCGGAATTTGTTTGCACAAAACTTGACCCAATTCCCGGGTTAGGCCGCCAATCGAATAATAACAAGATCATCAAGAAATGTTCATTGAGCCTCAATGGGACTGATAAGAAATGATTGCACTCGAAATGATTTCTTATCACAGCCGTCGTCTATAACATTTTGGTTTTTATGCTGTAGTATATACAAGAGGACATAAACAGTATATGGCACTTGTAAATTCGAGAGCCGTATTGAACATGAGCGTAATTCCCCAAAGCTAAACTTAGAACTACTTTCCCATAGATAGTTCCGTTTGCAGTTCCTGTATCCCAGTCAGACACAAGGTCATAGTTGTAATTTGATGACTAAATAAGCAGTTCCGCTTTTCGCATATTAATTGTTAATAGTTCCCGATCAAAAGTCTATATAGAGCGCGCCTCTCAAGTAATTACTGATAATGCAACACCCTCGAGTTGGAACTCAAAATGGGCACGAGGACCGCTCGAGATTTGCGCCAGCGCCACTTAATTGATGCAAATGGAATCCGAAATCGTGTCAGAGTCAGAACTTAGCGTCGAGATAACGATATTACTGAGATGCTTCCTTTGGAATGGAAAATTTTAGAACTCAGCTGCAGCCGCAAACGTGTTTAGCATGTGTATGCAGCTCGCTTGTAATTTTCCATTCATGCATTCACTCGCATTGATCAGAGGCAAGAATTGCCATGTTGCACTTGAATCTGGTTGCAGACGTAATTCCAAGGCGTGCCGCCCGACGTCAGAGGAATTCTACACATCACAGCTGCGGGGAGATGAATATTTACCTATGCTATATAATTAAAATAAAATGTATAGCGGTTAAAGAATAATAAAAAAATAGATAGTATTAATTGTATTAATACGAATACGTATTTCTCAAACCACCAAGTATCATTGAACAAATTTTAATATTTAAATATTTAATTAACTAAATAAACTGCGGTTATGCCTCCAAATTCAAACCTCTATATATTAACTGCATTATTTTATTCTATTAGCTTGTAGTCACCAATTCGCATCCGGACAGGAAATACCTGTACGATATGTACTTGAACCGAGAACACGTTTTCCGTATAACATTTTAAGAAAAAAAAAAAAAAAAAACAAATAACAATAAACAAATGCGTTACGGCCGGTTCATTGGCATGCAGGCTTTAAAATTAAGGTGTCTGGCACGTTTCCCAAATGCTAATCCGATCCGATCCCGTCTCTTTTTCGGCAGAAAACCATACTGGACAGCATTGCCAAGGAGGATGAGAACTTCAAGGGCGAGGGCTACACCAGCCTGGCCATCATCTACCTGTTCTTCTCGCTCTCCAATTGGCTGGCGCCCTCGTTTATTTCGTTTACGGGTCCCCGCGTGGCCATGGTCGTGGGAGCGTTGACCTATACGTGAGTAGATATCCCCCCACCAGGTGGCTAGGGCTTAATACTTAACATATTCCCATCCTGGCAGGGCCTTCATGATCACGTTCATGTTCCCATCGACGGTGCTGCTGTACGTGGGCAGTGCAGTGCTGGGACTGGGGGCATCGATCACTTGGACGGGCCAGGGAACCTACCTGGCGCGCTGCAGCGAAACGTCCACCATCTCCCGCAACTCCGGCGTCTTTTGGGCTCTGCTGCAGTGCAGCATGTTCATTGGCAACCTGTTCGTGTACTATCAGTTCCAGGACAAAACCGTCATCGACAAGGAAACCCGAAATCTAGTCATTGGCGTGCTCACGGTGATCGCCGTTCTGGGCATCGTCTTTCTGGCCGCCCTGCGGTTCATGGCCGACAATGCCGAGCAAGACAACGAGCTGGAGCAGAAGCACACGGGATGTGGACAGGCCATGTATGCCCTAAAGTCGGCTGGACAACTGTTCTGCACCAAGAAGATGCTGCTTCTCAGCCTGGCCTTTTTCTATACAGGTGGGACGACGGCTTAAGGGTTTCCTTTAGTTTATTTTTCTAACTTTACGATGCATTTTCAGGACTGGAGTTGTCGTTCTTTAGTGGCGTCTTTGGTTCCGCCATTGGATTTACAACGAAAATAGCCCAGACACCGAAGGAGATCGTTGGCCTGGTTGGCATTTGCATTGGAGCCGGCGAGGTCTTTGGAGGCGGACTCTTCGGTATACTGGGCAACAAGACAACGCGATATGGACGCGACCCCATCGTCATTGCCGGCTACGTGATGCACATGGCGGCCTTCTTCATGACGTTCATCAATCTGCCGAACAGTGCACCGTTCAAAGATACCAACGATATATCCTACCTGGATCCGCCCAGTGCCAGCATTGCCCTGGTCTGTGCCTTCCTGCTGGGCCTGGGGGACGCCTGCTTCAATACCCAGATCTACTCGATGCTGGGCGGCGAGTACGTGAACAACGCGGTGGGGGCTTTTGCCCTCTTCAAGTTCACCCAGTCCGTGGCGGCGGCCATCAGTTTCTTCTACTCCTCGCACTTTGGGCTGTATGTGCAGCTGGGCATTCTGGTGGTAACCGGAACGATCGGCACCATCGCCTTCGTGTTCGTCGAGTGGGGCTTCAAGCGGCAGCATCGGGAGCAGGAGGCGCTGGATAAGTAATCAGTAATCCCACCTATTAGGGTACTAGGGTATTAGGACTAGCCACTATTGTCCACGTTTGTTAAATTCCTCGGAAGTGAATCCGTGCGACTGCGCGTCGTCTTCCTAGACAATAACTGTTAAGTGTTGTTGTGCGCTACATACTGTTGCTATATTGTACGAAATGCGTATTTTAATGTTTAGCATTCCAAAACGTAATCATAATCTAGTTGTCTATGTTTTTATATGTGTGTATTGTATACAGTATATGAAGTATGTGCGTTTATTTATTTTAAGCAGCGATTGTGCAATTGTAAATGGTTTAAAGCGACCGATTTGGAGTATTAATAAGAATATATTGCAAGTGTTGAGAAAACTCAGTAGATGACGTTTTACCTAGCTATAATTTTGGTTGGAGAACGAAGAGAGCGCAATAATTTAGGCAAATTGACAGACTTGAAATTGCTCAAGGAATTAAAGCGATTTATTTAATCACATGCACTTTATTTAAGAAGCACTGCATACGATTATGTTAAAACTAAGTTTAAAAACCCGCAAATCATTTAAAAATTTTATAGTTCTGGCTTACATTTAGAAAAGAAAATTGTGTGAGTCCAAATAAATATATTTTGTATCACAAAATAAATTGTTTTCCTTTTAATTTTAGATTAAAAAACTTGCTTACATTTAAGAATAGTTATTTTCAAATTTCGAATAATCGACTACTTCAGATTCATCGATAACTCTACGACTGCGTAATAATCGGTACCCGAGATACACTCAGATTGCCCATCACTAAAACAAACCAATCAGAAGTTTCTGCACCCGAGAGAACGAAACGAAAACATGAAAAATGGCCAAGAATAGGTCGACTGTGTACCTGGGCTACGAGGATGAGGAGGTTACGGCCAAGCAGGAGCAGTTCCTGAACAGCCAGACCAACAAAATCGGCGGCACTCCCGTAAGAAATGATGTGACACGAGCGCCACCAGCGGACGGACAGCTGATAATTGAAATTGATTTTTACCCCCAGGATTGGCCCAGACACGAGGTGACCGTCCCGGCCTGCCCTCTGTGCAGCGCGGTGCGTCCTCTGATCGTACAGATGTACGCGCCGCTGGATCGCTCCCAGTTCCATCGCAGCCTGTACGTTTTCGGGTGCGTGAGCCCCGCCTGCTCGCAGAATCCCAGGAGCTGGGTATGCGTGCGCACCCAGCATCTGGAAAACCAGTTCGAGGTCATTAGCGAGCCGTCGCCTAAGAAGCCGGCGCAGAAAAAGCTAAAATCCAAGTCCAGCGGCCTGCAGGCGGTGAACTGGTGCAGTGGAGCCGACGACTGGGGCGATAGCTTGGCCAGTGGGCTGGCCAAGGCTGAGGACGAGGCCATGGACATCACCGCCGACGACGACCAGAACGAGCGGAATGGCAACGTGCGCCCCAATGTCCTGCAATACGCCAAGGGTGACATGCAATTGGACGAGTCAGCCAAGGTGGATCTGGTAAAGATTAGCGGCGGCGGCGATGAAGACGAGGACGAGGACGAGAGCACCTCGGTGGAGAACGACCTGATCTCCGGGTTTCATCAAATGGACATGATCTCGCCACAGAATGCCGACGACGATCCCAATGCCAATTGTGCAGCGGCCGCCGCTCCTAGTGTGGATGGTGCCGGGGCCAGTGCCGCCTCCGCTGTCATTTGTGCGGAGCTCGAGGGTCCCGAAACGGATGTGGTGCTGGTCGACACACCCAAGAAGCCGGAACGCGATCTGATCGCCCTGCTGAAGCACACCTCGCAGCCGCTGACGCAGATCAAGGACCTTACATTAAAGTCCTACTACATCGCCGTGGATGTGGAGAGCAAGACCCGGGTGGAGGAGTACGAGAACTATGGCGGCACGCTGTCCATGGACCACATACGTGATCTGTACCAGGAGTACAAGCTCAGGGACGAGGGTGCGAGCCACTCGCCAACGGCGGCAGTGGCCGCGGTATCCGCCGTGGACGGTGGCGACGAGCACGAGACGTACGAGAAGGCTCTACCCGCCCACGGCGACATAGTGTTTCACAACTTCATCACTACCATCCAGCAGAATCCGGGCCAGGTCTTGAGGTGAGCATTTTGTTTGTGGAGAATACAAGTTTCCAGTTTATTTGTGGCTCCTTGGCTACGTATGTAGGTACTCCCGAGATGCTCTTCCCTTGCTGGTGGCCCCGCTGGCTGAACCGCTGCCCAAGTGCCAGAACTGCAAGGGCGAGACGATCTGCGAAGTGCAGCTGTTGCCCACACTCATTCCCAAGCTGCGGTTCCAGCTCAATGGCTCGAATGCACCGATCGAATACGGCAACGTGCTGGTCTTCACCTGCCTCAAGAGCTGCTGGGACACGCCCGACCTGATGCGCTACGAGCACGTTGTGGTGCAGTCCGAGTCGTAGAGAAACTAGGAGGAACCCAGATCGCTGTAGTTGCAGACTCTTGCAACGAATTTTAACCGCAAACTGCAGAGGAAAAGCTAAGCTTCTCGAGATTGTCCTAGGAAGATTTTATGCTCTAGTTGTTAAGAACGTTGTACGCTTTTAGACACGCCACTCCGATGAGGATAGTTGCTAATAATATCTCGTTATTTCCTCTCCCCCTCTCAAAAAGGGTTTCAATTGTCGCGTGTTTTATTTCCTCACCAGAACCAAAGCAAGAAGGTAATTCTAAAACCTAAACTAGGGGGGCATCCGCATCGAGGTGGTAGCTCTTCACGGCCGAGAACCATAGCGGCGGATACTTGGCGTCCGTCAGATCGAACTCGGAGCTGGTGTCCACCTTGTTGCGCTTCTGGACGAGCGTGTAGTGGGACCACACCAACTGGGCGCAGCGGCGGCGCTTCGGCGAGTTGGTGATTCGCAGCTCGATCAGGAATTGCGTGGAGTCCTCCTCCATGGGCATGATGCTGCCTCGCCTCTGTCGCATGTGTCCCGTTCCCCGTGCCTGTGACTTTTGCAGCACCAAGGTCACGGTGTCCCCGTACAGCCGATAGCGGCCCCGCAACACATCCGGACGTTGCACGGTGTTGTGGTGCAGATGCTTCAGCTTGTTAACGCCCTGCGCTGGCTCATCGGCGCTGGTCATCATCAGCACCTTGCCGTCGGGCATGAAGCGAATGTAGCGATAGTACTCCACCAGCTGCACAGGCCGATAGAACTGATCCTGGAAGCTATTCTCGCCCATCCGCAGGTACGTTGTCTTGCTGATGTAGCAGCCGTTGAAGTGCACACGCTCGCGGCGGATGAACATGTCGCGCCAGGAGTAATAGATGTGGCTACTGCCGGAATCCTGGGCGTCCAAGGTGCCAACGTTGTGGCCCCACACTCTAAAAGATAATACAGATGAACATCTCCGAGCTGTATCTGTATCAGTCTGAGTCTGAGTCCTTACTTGACGCAGGCTAGCCTCCATAGTTCCTCGTCTCTGGCGTACACATAGAATCCCTTACAGACGGCGGCGCACTGCTCCAGGGAGCGCATGTCCAGCTGGGCGGACACTACCCAGCGCAGGATGCGCATTACGATCTCGGGCGGAAGGTCCGAGAAGTGCAGTCCCGTGGTCAAAACGCTGGCATCCCGGCTGGACGCGATCATTTTGCCGCTGTAGATGCTGGTTTCCTGTCGCAGGTCCTGCTGAAACTTCTCGGACAGATTGTCCACCTCCTCTGCATCAGTACCTTCCGTACCATCCGGCTGGCCCAGGTCAAGCTGCTTGGCAAAGTCGCCGGCCAGGCTGGGGAACTTCTTGTTGTGGACGTGCTCGTGGCTGAGCTTCTGCTGCTCGTAGAACTTGAACTCGATGTCGGGCACGATCTGTGTGGCCTTGCGATAGAAAGGTAGTGCGTCGTAGACTTTGCCGCGCTGCTCCAGCTGGACGGCAGTGCGGTAGAGGCTCTCTGCCTTGGCCTGCAGCAGCTCCGCCTCGCTGGCATTGGAGTGCTGCGCAGTTACTCTGTGTCCTGGGTTTCCATGGGCAAGCTCCCGCTGCCAGCTCTCTCGGAACTCGTCGAGGGCAGTCGCACTGGTAACACCCTGGCCAGGCGCCTCGCCGTCCGAGTCCGCGTCCGACATGGCTAATGTGAAGCTGGTCTGCGAATGCAAATGCAAACTGTAAAAATAGATCGCTGGCATTTATCTGACGCAATTCTAACCTGAAAGGCTTTAGTATTGGTGGACGTGGGAAGTAGGGGAAGTGCGGACAGGAAACGGATTTATAATGAAGGGCCGCGCGTACTGCTGATAGTGGCCGCGGGCTTCACCCCAGAATTTCGAAGTAGATCGCAACTGGGAGCAACATGTGGCCATTGGTAAGACCCCAAAGATTAAGTTGATTCAGATACGGCAAACGGGAACACTTCTACCTGTGTAAACGTATTGTGCACAGTGTGAACAGAGCTTTCCACCGCAAAAACACCTCGTCTAGTGCGCCACACTGGTAAGGTGTTTCGAAAAAAAACTAAATTAAATTTAATTTTAAATTGCAGCGAAATGTAAACTTAAATTTAATTTTTAATGAAGAATACATATGTATAGCGAAGATCACAACAATTTCACGTTATCAATTTGAAATTCGATTTAAAATCGTTAATCGACTAACAGCTGACTGCAACGCGGTTTCGTTTTGTTTTGGTCTCTGCATTTGTTTAAAGCCGCATTAATCTATAAAGTTAAGGGATAGGTGCAGAAACCATGTCGGCGGACTATTCGCATCTGTGCTCCGCCATCCTGGAGCAGTGTTTCGGCAAGGTAGTGCAATCGGTGGCCGATTGCCTGTTCTCGGCCACCACGCGAACTTTGGGGCAACTGGTGAGCGCCACCAAGTTCTCCCGCAAAGAAGTGGGACTCGCGCTGGCCGTGCTCGTCAAGTTTCGACTGGTGCACTTTGAGGCCTCCAAGCTGAATCCCTTCCTGGCAGAATACGCACTACGGCGCGAGGATATCATCTGCCTGCTTCGGTATCCGCGGTAAGTAGGCTACTTCTGCACAAAACTGGAGCTTTTAAACACTTCCCTTTTACTAGGTACGTTCACCTGGTGCAGACAAAGTACGGAAATGTGGGCGCCTCCATTGCCGAGGAGCTGATCAATTCCGGAGCGGATACAGCAAGTGGAATACTGATCAAGTGCCTGGCCGAGGGCGAAAATAAGGCAGAGAGTCCAGAATCGTATAGGAACACCTTCCTCACCATGATTACCGATCACTATATCATTAAGAGGCCCGAGCTTCTAGTGTCCGAGGACCAGGATGAGGTAGTGCCGAAATTCGAGAGCAACGAGTGCGACTATTTCCGGCATCCCAACATCGATCTTCAGCTGCTGGCCAAGATACGCAAAGGGGAAGCCAATTTGGCAGAAGCCAAGGACAGCACCATGGTGTGGAACCTCAACTATGATCGCTTTCATCAGGACTTTCGGGACGCCGTCATGGTGGACGCCATTGAGCGAAAAATAGGTGAAAATGCGGCCGAGTGCTTCCGATTCATCCTGAAGATCATGTACAATACCACAGATCCGTGGGAGCGGGTATGTAAGCAGGGTTATCCTTTAAATTATATTAATAAACTATTGTTTTGTTTTAGAAACTTTCCAACCAGATAACGTTTGTGGAAATTAAACAGGCCATCGAGAAGAAATCGAATAATCTGGATCTGATGAAATACTTGGATCAGTACATAAGCCTGTTAAGTAATTATAGTCTGGGCAAAGCCTTAACTAGTTTTATTAACATATTATTTACGTTTTCAGCGGACGATTCACTGGGATTCTTGAGAAGAGTGGGAGACATGGGCGGTGGCCTGTATGTTGTGGATATGGAACATGCCTTCGAGTCGCTCGCCTTTGCCTGCGTTGAGTCCGTCATCACGGAACGTTTTGGCTCGAAGGCTGCCCGCATCTTTCGGGTAATCCGCTGCAAGAAGTACATAGAGCAGGAGGACCTGCAGAAGGAGGCCATGATCCCCTCCAAAGAGGCCAAGTCGCTGGCCTACAACTTGTTCCAGGAGCAGTTCATTCACGTCAAGATCATTAAGAAGCCCGGCGGTGGCAGCAACGGACCCGCCAAAGCCTTCTATCTCTTCCAGGTCAAGGAGAAGGATGTAAGTTGAGCATAGCAAATACTTTATGGGTTTCATTTGTCACACCTGAGTTCTAGACGGTGAGAATGTTGCTGGATGCCAGCTACAAGTCCCTCTACAACACCATCGAACGATCCAACTTTGAGAAGAACGAGCACAAGGGGCTCATTGAGAAGTCCCAGAGACTGGACAGTATAGTGGAGACGATGAAGGAACGCGGCGACTCTGAAGAGTATATCGCGGAGGTGGGTAATATATCAAACTGAAATTCCTCTTTTATCTTGATCATTCCACTCAGATTGTTGAGACCTTCACGCCACCCGAGTGTGAGATCCTTAACAAGGTCAAAAATCGGATAAAGACGCTGTCCAAGGCTGAACTAACCCTGGACGACACAATATTCCTGCTGCAAATGTATCAACACCATTGCACTTCGCTGCCCACGGGCATTCGGAAGTTTAAATAAAAGTTAATCGTAGTTTAAGTGATTGTCTTCTTTTATTTCGAAGTGGAGGGAACTCACGCAGCACGCTGTAAGGTGTATAAGATTCACGTTTATTAAAACACACAAATGCGAAATTAAATAAGTGTACGCTTAATCACAGGCTAAATATAAACATAAAGGGATGCCCAAGACACCTAATTACTTTCTGGGGTAATTACACTGCGTTTCCGGTGAACAATTCGCTGTTCGCGATGCGCCTTTTGCAGCCTAATAAAGTGCTGTTCCAGGGCATCGAAGTCGATGCCACTCTTGTACTCCAGTGAATTTCGCTCATCTCTGCAGGATTATAATTAAAGTTTTCATAGATTCGTAACGAGATTGATTGGTTTCTTACATGGGCTCATGGCCCCAGTAGTTGGGCACGCACTGCAGCCGATTGCGAAGGGTGTCGAAGGCTTCTGTCTGCGGCAGCAACATAAGGATACCGAACAGGGCGTGGGCCAAGTACTGAGCATCCGCGCAGTTGTTCGCCTTGGAGACCAAAGTGAGGCGAAGCGGAGCAAAGATCGGAGACTCGATCAACTGGACCAGTTTGTCCAACTCGGTAAGCAGCTCCATGGTTATTTCAACGTCAGCGCTGGAAAGTTGTACGCGATTAAGTAGAGTAACTAATAGTTATTTCCCCGAGGAACCTACAACAACGTAACCAAACGGGAGACATGCTGGTAGCTCTGGGACAGCAGACACAAGGACAGCGTCGACACGGGACAGTGCGCCCAACTCTTGTAGAGGCATTGGAAGAGATCTGCCGACTTTTCGTTGGAAATATTCCGCAGGCTGGTCCGCAACTCGAATAGCTCCGTGGAGGTGAGAAGAATGATATTCAGCAGGCGCACCACCGTCGAGGCGAACCTCAAGTTGGGCACCTCTTCGGCTATGATTTCGGCAAATGTGCGGTAAATATACTCGGCATTCAGCAGCACACAGAGTTTCCTAAGAGGTAATTTAATGTTAATAAAACTATTTAAATGTATACTGTGTAAGGTCACCTAATAATAAGACTGGCTCGATTCTCCAATATCAATTTCTCTTCGCTGAACAGGTTCAATAAACTTAACAGAAACTTACGATAGTGCGTCTTCTTGAAGTCGTTCAATTCTGCAAGAAAAGAATCTTAATTTTTAATAACGGAGTAGTAGAAATCGAAATGAACGCAACTTTTTCCCACCACTAGCATCTGTTCAAAACCTATTTAAAAGAAGTAAGAAAGCTACAGTCGACTGTGCTCGACTGTGAGATACCCGGTACCTAAACGTGCACTTGTGTGCACTTCACACTAAAAGGCAATTTAAAATTGTACATACATTATAATAGTCTGCTTCGATACTTCTTAAAATAAATCGCCTCTCGAATTAGCACCCGACCTAAACAATATAATGTCATACTTAAATACGAATGATACATTATATCGCACGGCCAAGGCTCGAATGCGCCACCTGTCGGATACAGCTTGCAACAGCAGTGCCTTAGGGCGGTGTGTTAAAATTCTAACCTTATTGCTAATATCTCCCATGTTTATCATCCGATTTTATTGAAGTTTTCAGGAAACGTCCGTCTCTATTTTATTAATTTATTGTATCTATTAACTTTAAGGCGAAAACCACGCATATAGCTAATATAACGTTTTTATGATTTTCAGGGGCGGAAGTGGGCGTGGCCAAATTTTAAAACAAATTTGATCTGCGTGCAACAAATTCCAATGTTGTCACCAAATTTGGTAACTCTAGTTCTTTTAGTCTCTGAGATCTGTTGTTTCACACGGACAGACAGACGGACAGACGGACATGGCTAAATCGACTCGGCTGGTGACGCTGATCAAGAATATATATACTTTATAGGGTCGGAGATTTCTCCTTCTGCCTGTTACATACATTCTCGGTTGACAATAACTTATCATACCCTTGTACCCTATGGGTACCGGGTATAAAAACCTACGTTTCACTCACAACTCAAAAACGTAGCCTAGTGTCAATACAAACAGACAAAACTTACCCCTAGTATCCTGAGAGTTGACGATCTCGGCCAGCACGGACAGACTCTGGAGTACCACCTCATCGGAGTTATCGGCCAGCGTTGACATTAGATTATTATTCAAATTGGAGGCGTGCACAGACATCTCGTTGGGGAAATTGGTGAACAGATGATGGATCCACTTGAGCACAGCGATCTTCGTGTGCATGGAGTTGTGCGTGAGATATTGCGATAGAACGTCCATAATGGAACGCAAGTCTATCTTGGCCACGGTCTGTGTCTTCAGCTCCTTGGTGGACACGAGCAGCATCATCGAGTTGTTAACGGACACGGCGCACTCCTTGATGCCTAGAAAAACGTCATAAGTCAAGGTCTAAACTACACATATCTCTTAACTTTAACTTACTCCGCTTGGACTCCACATTGTACTCGAGGCAGGGCAGGATCGCCGTAAATATGCCGCTGGCATAGGGCAGCACATTGGTGCCAAATATCTGAACAAACTCACGGATCCAGGTGATCGCAATGGACTTGATCAGCTCATTGGGCGACTGTGCGTGGGTGATCAGCGTATTAATTGTATCCTCCATTCGCACAGAGGACGAATCGTTCCGAATGGACTTCAGAAACTGACTTATCGTCGTCTCGCACATGCGCTGAATCTCTGGCGTGTTGTCCTCGAGCATGACAAACAGCCCGTCCAGAATCTCGGTCAGATAGTTGACCATGTTGATGTCCGGCACGGCGTTCAGGATCGATATCCATGAGATCACATATTGCCGGGCGAAGGCATCCTTTACGTAGATGTGTTCCCGCAGCAAGGGAATGAAGGCCTCCAAGTTAAAGGTC
Source organism: Drosophila lacteicornis (assembly GCA_008044355.1). NCBI lineage: Eukaryota > Metazoa > Arthropoda > Insecta > Diptera > Drosophilidae > Drosophila > Drosophila lacteicornis. The sequence continues at coordinate 33,028 of VNKF01009166.1, forward strand.
TGCGACGATTCCGTGACTATGTCCTGGGAAATATTACGAAATTGATTTAAATAACTTTAAAATTCTACAGCCCGACAACAACCTTACCTTCAGCAGGCGATCCAGCAGCTCGCTGCCATCCTTCACCATCTGATCCGAGTCGGTGACGAGTCGGGATATCGCCGCAAACAGTTCCGGAAAGAATGGAATGATGGCGGAGCGCGCCACTTTCACCACGTTGTACAGTGACTCGCAGGCAAAGTAGCGCACACCCTTTTCCGGGTCGGAGAGGCAGGTCAGGATGGGCGTGACCAGGCCATTCACATACTTGTCAGAGTCCTGGAGAGGAAACAATCCCACGTTTATCTAGTTAAATTCCGGACCTATACCCATGACTAATGCCGAGAATACCTTTCCCAGCCCTAATCCCGTGGCCGCGAGTCCGATAAGAGCCCCCTTCCGCTTGTTGACATCCCGCGAGGTGGCATAGTCTGTGGCCAGCACCTCGATGAGCTTCCGGATCTGGGCCGTGTTGTTCTTGTTGTTGAATTCGGTGACCATTCTGGCGGAGAGTCGGATTCCCAATTGGGATGACAAATCGCTTGTGGCAGGCGAGAGCTGGTGCCGGGCTACTCACTTCTCGATCTCCTGCGAGGCCAGCTTGCGCTTCTCGTACACCTTGTCGCCCAGCGCCTTGGCGCAGGACTCGCTCAGCGGTGCGTACGACGGTTCCATTTCAGCTGTCCGTTTAATCTAATCAAAATAACAATATTTGTAGGCGGGTTTTCGTTTAGATTCCCTCTGCATCCTCTCTCTGCGAACAGCTGATAGTCAACGTAGGCCTGCCAACTCGTTTCTCGCGCGCAACGACGGCAGTGCTGTTGGAATACCGTTACACAAATTTAAATCGAAAGAAGCAGAAAATTATGGAAAATATTACACAATTCCACCAAATAAATAGTTATTTTACTCGGGCTGGAAACGTATTTGTACTGGTTTAACAGACTTGTAATCAGGATCCCCGTACTTCTTCAAAAATCATCTTCAAAATTAAATGCATTCAACAGGTTGGTATATATAATTTTATTTTAGATGTTTTATTAATTAAATACAAATGTTACACAAATTTAAACCGAAAAAAAAGCAGAAAATTAAGGAAAATATTACACATTTCCACCAAATAAATAGTTATTTTACTCGGGCTGGAAACGTATTTGTACTGGTTTAACAGACTTGTAATCAGGATCCCCGTACTTCTTCAAAAATCATCTTCAAAATTAAATGCATTCAACAGGTTGGTATATATAATTTTATTTTAGATGTTTTATTAATTAAATACAAATGTTACACAAATTTAAACCGAAAAAAAAGCAGAAAATTAAGGAAAATATTACACATTTCCACCAAATAAATAGTTATTTTACTCGGGCTGGAAACGTATTTGTACTGGTTTAACAGACTTGTAATCAGGATCCCCGTACTTCTTCAAAAATGTTCAGAATTAAATGCAGTCAACAGGTTGGTATATATCATTTTATTTTAGATGTTTTATTAATTAAATACAAATGTTACACAAATTTAAAGCGAAAGAAGCAGAAAATTAAGGAAAATATTAAACATTTCCACCAAATAAATAGTTATTTTACTCGGGCTGGAAACGTATTTGTACTGGTTTAACAGACTTGTAATCAGGATCCCCGTACTTCTTAAAAAATCATCTTCAAAATGAAATGCAGTCAACAGGTTGGTATATATAATTTTATTTTAGATGTTTTATTAATTAAATACAAATGTTACACAAATTTAAATCGAAAGAAGCAGAAAATTAAGGAAAATATTACACATTTCCACCAAATAAATAGTTATTTTACTCAGGCTGGAAACGTATTTGTACTGGTTTAACAGACTTGTAATCAGGATCCCCGTACTTCTTCAAAAATGTTCAGAATTAAATGCAGTCAACAGGTTGGTATATCATTTTATTTTAGATGTTTTATTAATTAAATACAAATATATATCACATCGTTTCTAATATATTTATTTGACTTATCATTCATAATAATTGGTAATAAATTAATACCAATTCAACATAATCCCCAAAATCCTAACAGAATTTAGCTGAATAGAACTGCTCTTCTAAAATTTTAAAAGATATGTACATATATCCCCAATAAAAAGTCTAGAACATGTTTGTTTAAGAAATAAAATAAATAATTTATTTTAAATTCAGGTATCTAAATCTAATAACAATCTATTGGTAACTTAGGACAAGGGTTTTGTAAGATTTCTTTCGAGTTCTCAACCAAAAATCCGCATCAGTCTCAAATAATGTAAACTAGGAATGGAGCCCACTGAATTGTGTGCAGGTCGAGTCCTCTTAGTCGACTTCCTCCACAGTGGGTCCTGAGTAACCGCCAAAGCCTCCAGCCTGCTGGCCACAGTTGGCTCCAGGACCATCGGATGCTTGCGATCCTGCTCCCGCTGCCTGCTGATGCATCTTTGTCATGATGGGCGAGCAGTGGCGGGTGAGCTCCTCCAGCTTGTGGTCGAACTCCTCCTTCTCGGCAGTGGTGTTGGTGTCCAGCCAGCGGATGGTCTCGTTGCACCTCTCCAAGACGGAGTTCTTGTCCGCCTCGTCCAGCTTGCCGGCGCCTGTCTGCTCCACCGCCTGCTTCACGTTGAAGACGTAGCTCTCCAGCGCGTTCCGAGAGCTGATGCGCTGGCGCTGCTTCTCGTCCTCGTCGGCGTACTTCTCCGCCTCGTTCACCATGCGGTCGATCTCCGCCTGTGAGAGCCGTCCCTTGTCGTTCTTGATGGTGATGTTCTTGGCCTTGCCCGTGCTCATCTCCTTGGCGGAGACGTTCAGGATGCCGTTGGCGTCCATGTCGAAGGTGACCTCGATCTGGGGCACTCCCCGAGGGGCTGGCGGAATGCCGGACAGGTCGAAGGTGCCCAGCGCATTGTTGTCCTTGGTCATCGCGCGCTCGCCCTCGTACACCTGGATGGAGACTCCGGGCTGGTTGTCCGCGTACGTGGAGAAGGTCTTCGTCTGCTTGCACGGGATGCGGCAGTTGCGCTCGATCAGCTTGGTCATCACCCCGCCGGCGGTCTCGATGCCGAGCGAGAGGGGAGCCACGTCCACCAGCAGCAGGTCCTGGATCTTGCCGGTCTGGTCGCCGCTGAGGATCGCGGCCTGCACGGCGGCTCCGTAGGCCACTGCCTCGTCGGGATTGATGGACAGGTTGAGGCTCTTGCCGTGGAAGTACTGCTGCAGCAGGGCCTGCACCTTGGGGATGCGAGTGGAGCCGCCCACAAGCACGATGTCGTGGATCTGGCCCTTGTCCATCTTGGCGTCGGTGAGCGCCTTCTCCACGGGCTGCAGGGTGTTGCGGAAGAGGTCTGCGCACAGCTCCTCGAAGCGGGCGCGGCTCACCTTGGTGTAGAAGTCGTGGCCCTCGAACAGCGCGTCAATCTCGATGGTGGCTTCCGTGCTGGAGGACAGTGTGCGCTTTGCCCGCTCAGCTGCCGTGCGGAGGCGGCGCAGGGCCCTGGGGTTGGAGCGGAGGTCCTTCCGGAACTTGCGCTGGAACTCATCGGCCAGGTGCGTGACCAGTCGGTTGTCGAAGTCCTCACCGCCCAGGTGCGTGTCTCCGGCGGTGGCCCGGACCTCGAACAGGGAGCCCTCGTCGATGGTCAGGATGGAGACGTCGAAGGTGCCGCCGCCCAAGTCGAAGATGAGCACGTTGCGCTCCCCCTGGAGGTTCTTGTCCAGCCCGTAGGCCAGGGCCGCCGCCGTGGGCTCGTTGATGATCCGGAGCACGTTCAGCCCGGCGATGCGGCCGGCGTCCTTGGTGGCCTGGCGCTGCGAGTCGTTGAAGTAGGCGGGCACAGTGATGACCGCGTCCGAGACGGCCTCGCCCAGATAGGCCTCCGCCGTCTCCCGCATCTTGACCAGCACCATCGAGCTGATCTCCTCGGGGGCGAAGCGCTTGGCCTCGCCCTTGAACTCCACGCCGATCTTGGGCTTTCCGCCGTCGCTGACCACCTTGAAGGGCCAGTGCTTCATGTCCTCCGCGATCTTCGGGTCGTCGTACTTGCGTCCGATGAGGCGCTTGGCGTCGAACACCGTGTTCCGGGGGTTCATCGCCACCTGGTTCTTGGCGGCGTCGCCGATCAGACGCTCGGAGTCCGTGAACGCCACGTAGGAGGGCGTGGTGCGGTTGCCCTGGTCGTTGGCGATGATCTCCACCTTGCCGTGCTGGTAGACGCCCACGCAGGAGTACGTGGTGCCCAGGTCGATTCCAATGGCTGGCATTGTGTGTGTTTTCTTAATACTTCTTGGGGAGTTTTGTGGCTTTTGGACTTTGCTAATGCCGCTTTGGGATTGTCGCTTTTTAAACTGGTTAACTTCTTCCTCGGTTTGATATTTATTTAGTTTAAACAACTTTGTTTCTGCAATTTAATGCACTTTAGCTTGTTCAGCTCGGTTTGCTGTGGTTTGTTGCTTCGCTTCCGCGATGTGTTCACTTTGCTTGTTTGGATTCAATTGCTCCGAAGAGCGCCGAGCAGCTCTATTTATACCCGGGTGCTCTCTTCGCGAACATTCGACACCCGCTCTCTCGGAGCTACGAGGACGGGGTGGGAGTTCGAGGTGTCCGAGGTGGTCCGGGTGGTCCGCGGAGGAAATTTAAGAGAGCAGATTGGCTTCTCTTGGAAATTCTCGATTTTTCTGGCAAGGAAAACGACCGCAATTGAACGCTTTCTTTTGGGCTCTAGAAAATTCCTGTTTTGTTTATATCTTTTCTTCTTTATCTTGGAAAAATATGGATATTGATGGGTGGTGAGCTGATTGAGCTGATTATAATCTTCAATAGAGAATTAGAATTTGTCAAAAAAAAAATATTAATTGGTAAATTAATTAGAGTACATTACATGTTTGTTAGCACTTCAAGGTAATATACAAATTGCTTATTCTTATTCATTAATTTACAGCGACTTGTATTCGTCTTGAATTTTTGTAATGGAATGACTTTATACATATTTGACTGGCTACATTATCACTTGTTAAGAGTATTTCCGTCCTATTTTATCTTCATAGTTATATCGATAGACATTTACATATAGTAATTTGCATGGTGCTTCAGTTCCCAGACTACATTATTTAATTGGCTAATTTTTAACAGAATTACCGTTTGTTTTACTTTAGGTTAGGCAGATATCCCTGTGGTCTATCACGTTTGCTTTATAGAATTGTCATAGCTAATCCGAACTGTACACTTAGTGACTACAAATTAAATAATCTTTGGAACGTTCCTAGTCTTGTGGCATCTTCAGTCTGTTGGCTGGTCGTCGGAATTTGTTTCCTTGTCAGTCTGGGGGGCTAAAGGTCGGCCGTACAGCAGAACTTTCGCACGGACGGACTTGCAGCCAGAGGCCTTCGCGTCGCTGCCCCTGATTATTTCGTCGACGTGGGCTTCATCCAGATGGACTTGCTCGATAAGTGCCTCCTTGCGGATGCAGTCTATCAGGTGGACGGGCTCCAGAGGAGCATAGGTGATTACATGGGTGCGCGGGAGATGTACCAGAGCCTCCATTTCCGAGTCATGGATCTCATCTGGCTGCAGACGATTTACGCTGAAGACGAAGACGACGGTCAACTGCTTCAGGTCCGGCTGTCCCGTGCCGCTGGCGATATCCTCTCGCCCGCGGATCAGCTCGCTTATGACAGCTACGTTCTGTGCGTCCTGCGGGGTCATGTTGTCAATCAGTATGAGATTTTCTCCGCACTGGACGATTTTATTCAGCATGCTCTTCACCCGCAATAGGGACGATGGGGCGCTCCAGGAGAGTGTCTGCACGTTCTCGGGCCACGGGAACTGCTCGCGTAGCACACGGGCCGTGTGACTCTTGCCGACGCCAGAGGATCCCACCAACGCGATAGCCTGACAGGGATTAAAGTGAAATTATTTATCAATGAGGAGCCTGGGAATAACTTTTCTGAATGTGGCAACCTACCTGGAAGGTATCGTTGTCCAGGGCCCGCTCTAGCCCATTGAGGGCCTCCTCCTGGTGCAGAACCTGCCGCCTGCAGTGCGTCACCATGTCGCTCAGCCGATGAGAGCGATCGCAGTAGTTGCTCCGATTATGGACGATGGAGTGGTACTGGTTGTTATAGATCTCCCAGAAGTTGCTAGCCGCCGTGGACCATCGCCCCACGCCGAGTCCCAGGCCGAGGCAGAGCGCCAGGAGCAGGCAGTACCAGCCTTGGTAAGATGCCTTCCCGCGGCTCGCTTCAAACTCCTGCTTGCGGTGTGCTCGCTCCTTGCTGCTTCTGTCTGCCACTACCAGGCGCCGCAGCCGGCGCTTGGACCACGTGCGCATCTTTGGCGAGTCGTGGGAATGCCGCCTGGCTAAGCGTTTCCTAGACTTCGGAAGATCTTCATCCTGTGTTGGTGTTGGCGTCAAGAGCATGGCCATCGGTGCAGAGATTCTGATTTTGTGTTGTGAAAACTATAGGAAAAATCTTGCCGGTCAGAGACTAATGCTGTTGCCGCTTGAAATCCCAGTTCCGTTGAGGGGCAGTGGCAAGGACTTCTGGTCACTGCTGCAACTATATATTTGTGAACTTTGTTAACTAAACTTAGTTAATTTATACGTGGTTTGAGTTTCGGCCGGCAAAATGAACGTGGGAGTTTATCGATAGTATTATGAATTGCATTCGATGATTTCCTCTTTATATCGACATCGATGTTTTTGGCAACATTCGATTTCTTATTTAAATTTAAAATTTGTAATTGAGGATCTTACCTGAACCTGCTACTCTGGTAGAGTTTCCTGGAGTTGCCAAGAGTCTCACGGCCCTGCGCGAGCAGTGGCCTTGGCCCAACAACGTGCAGACCCTCTCCTGGAACGTCACATAATCTCTATTGCGGATCGACAGCATGCTCAATAGAATCGACCAGTACGGACAAACCTGACACTGCTCGACAACGTGACCCTGCAGGACGTACTAAACGCAGAGGTCATCATCGACCTGATCCGCGGACGAGAGAACAAAGCCAACGGGACGGGACAGTCGCACCTGAAGCAGGTGACTGCCGTCTTCATATTGAGCGCGAGTCGTCGGCGGCCAGACGAGATTCAAGACTCTGAAATAGTGCCTCTGGAGCAACTCCCGCGCAACCAGACTATGGTGCTCTAGAACCCGTGCACCTGATGATAGCATCCGCATGGAGCCACTAGTCGAGCAAGTCCATCTGGACGATGCCCATATGGACGAGATCCTCAGGGGCAGCGGTACGAGCGACTCCAGCAGCGCCCGTGGTAAAGTTCTCTAGGCGGTCGACCAGCCTAACGAAAAAGCGTTACCAGACGTTGAACCGACAGACCGAAGATGCCAAAAGACTGATACCAAACTTTTTCAAACTTTTTTTT
>VNKF01009168.1:0-13229 GCA_008044355.1 Drosophila lacteicornis
CTTAAAATTAAAAAAAAAAAAAAAAAAAAAAAATGGAATTAAAAAACGAATTTTACGTTGTCAAATTGTTGTTTTATTTATATTTCACGCATAAATGTATTCAAAAAGTGTCGACATATATAGTATTTACGCTAAGCACAATTTGACAAACATTTTAAGCTTCACAGCCCACTGTATTTTGTATGAGAATTAGGCAAAACTTTAAAGATTTATTGTGACTAAACTAAGAGCGTCCCCAACATAATTTTTATACCAAAATGTAAGTTGAAACACCCCCTATCTATGTTTTTTTTTTTTTAATTTTTTGGAAGGGGCCGGTATAATAGAAAATTACCAAAAAAAATATGTAATCCTAAAAAAAATATTTTTATTCTAAATTCTTAATTATGATATTTAGAAAATTTTTGTCAGGGCAAAGGAATTATCATATCAAAATACTTTTCCAACGACATATAGCACGTTTCTGTAACTTTAGTCGTTTAGAAGTTATTGGCGCGAGAAATTTTATTTTTCCCCGCCAAAGTGGTGGAAAAAGCAAAAATTAGATTAAATTAAAAAAAAAAAATCTAACGTTTTCTTTTAAATTTAAATTATATTAAATTTTTTTTGATGGCTTTAAATTTTATTCCATTGTGCACGTCTCTAAATGACTCTACATGAGTTTTTACATAAATGTATGTATAGAGCATGCAAAAGGTTAGGTATATGGGATCTTTGCTACTAATTTTAATGAGTAATATATCGAGAAAGCGAATTTTCCGAGATATGTTATATACTAAAAGTTGAGCAATTTCAAGGGCAATATGGCCTTGAGTGACTATTAAAATCGTTAGAGCCATTTTTAAGAAAACTTCAATAACTTAAAAAAAAAAAATTTATTTGTATTATTAATTCTTAAATATTATATTTAGATAAATTATGTCAAGGCAAAGCTATTATCATTTCAAAATACAAAATACAAAATACAATACAAAATACGACATAAAGCACGATTTGCTCCAACGGCCCCAATAAACTAAACTAATCCGTTTTTGAAAAATCTTAGTATGCAGTTTCAAAGAGGATTACAATACCGTTCGATCAAGATATAAATAGTTCTGATCAGACTATCATAGCAGATTTTCAATTCTACGGCTGTATAGTCTCCTTGCGCACCACAATCTCGGTGCTCATCGTCACTACGTGGACTGCCGTCCACAATGATATGTCGATACTTTGCACACTTTGAATACATTTATGCGTGAAATATAAAAAAAACAAAAATTTTACAACGTAAGATACGTAGCAATTAACGACTTTTTAATTCATTTTTTTTGTTTATATCAATATTAAGATTATATTATATATACAATTATAAAGGATCTTCCATGTCCTTATTTTCGTTTATACAAGTGATTCAAAAGGTTTAATAGGATTTAATTATGAGATTTGGAAGAAGATCAAGCATTATGTTTTACATGAGAAATATGTAATTAAATAAAAAATACCTTTAAAAGTAGCTAAAAGTGACGAAATTGTAGTTTCTAAAGTTGTCAGGGCGATTTTTACATGATAGAACTGAGGTATTATGAAAATTTATATTTGGATTTAAAGTTTCTTTATAAATAATGAACATTTTAGTTTTTGGTTCTGGATGATCTTTTACTGGAAATGTTCAACGCTTATTTCAGTCATCGTAAGTTTGTAAATAGCATACCAGATATACATATGTGGATATGTTATTACATATGTAAATATTTATGTATGTATGTTGAGACCATTTCTATGCATTAATAAGCGATGTATGTGAAGGCCCATACATTTATACATGTATGTACATATATTCATGTATATATCTACATACATAAACTTTTATGGATAAGTGCATTTGCATTAAAATAGCTTATTTGTTGTATCGAAATATGTTTATAATTTGTGCATGTTTTAAAATCCCACAAACTTATGTATGTTACATATATCACAATATCATACATCCATACATTGGTATGAACTTATAAATAAGTTCTAAGTATACAAAAATACATGCCCACGAGGATCCCTAATCTTGCGCGAAAACTTGCCTCGACAGATCTTGTGAAGACAACTCTGAAAGGAGATTGGTTTCGTCATAACCTTTTCCGAGTTGGAGAGTTGATTTTTCCACCGGCGTTCCATTTATACCATTTGCAATAATGAGAATCGCAAAAAGCGGCACAATATATGTATTGTTCATTGTTATCGGAAAAAGCACTTGGCATACTCGAGCAATTGATTTTTCATTTTTCACCCGCGTCGCTAAGGTTTTAACTTTTTTGAAAGGCGAATGTATAATTTCAAAAATGTTTCTCAATATACTAATAAAGTTTACAAACTTTATATTCCAAGACCATTTAATTAGTGTCTGACATTTATTAATATACTGTTTACTTTTTTCCATACTATGTATGCGCTTGGTGTAATCTTTTATTATTGTCGGTCGGAGCGATTTACTAGCACTGATTCTTATTGTTTCTTGAATAACCAAGTTGGGTTGCATACAAATGATTAGAGGTAGGGATGCAAAAACATCGATGTCACTATCGATAGTATCGATGTTTTTAACAACGGCGATACATCGATGGTTTTTTTCCAACATCGATGTCTTTACTAAGAGAAAGAAACGCTAAATTGTCAAAAGCATTATACCCTCATTAATTTTTGCCCTATCTTCAAGAAAATCGACATACAAATTTATCTTTTCTTATTTCAAGAACATTTTTTTGGTACATTTCTGTTAGTTCGGTCCCTTCTAAAAAATTAACGCCATAGATAGGGGTGCTTCAACGTACATTTCGGTATACAAATTATGTTGGGGACGCTCTTAGTTTAGTCACAATAAATCTTTAAAGTTTAGCCTAATTCCCGATCGGTACAGTGGTCTATGAAGCTTAAAATTTTTGTCAAATTGTGCTTAGCGTAAATACTATATACTATATGTGTACGCTTTGCACACTTTAAATACATTTATGCGTGAACAAGTCGTTTATTACAACGTATTCTACTTTGTAAAAGTTTTGTTTTATTTATATTTCACGCATAAATGTATTCAAAGTGTGCAAAGTGTCGACATATATAGTATTTACGCTAATCACAATTTGACAAAAGTTTTAAGCTTCACAGACCACTGTACCGCGATGATCTCACAGCCAGGCGCTTGAATCTTGTGTATTCATAATTTGTCAGTGTGCGTGTTTGCTACGGATTTTGTATGGGAATTAGGCTAAACTTTAAAGATTTATTGTGAATAAACTAAAAGCGTCCCCAACTTAATTTTTATACCCAAACGTACTTGAAGCACCCCCTATATATGGTTTTTTGTTTAATTTTTTGGAAGGAGCCGAACTAACAGAAATTTACTAAAGAAATAATTTATTTTGATGGCGGTTTTCTTGAAGATAAATTATAATGAGTGTAGAAATGTAAAATATGTACTGAAGTTCTTTAATATTATTGTGTTGTATTATTCATATGCAAATTTGATTTATGTTTTTTTTAAGATTTCGTCATCTTTTTGGTGAAATAAATATAAGTTAAGCAAAGAAATATTTTAATAACTATTTGGAGCAATTTATTGGAAATTTTTAATAATTTAAAAATATGCGATGTTTTAGCGATATATCGATGTTTTCAAATATCGATGTTAAAACATCGATGTACTCACTATCGATAGTTTTGCATACCTAATTAGAGGTGGAGAAACATCGATGTTCGCGGACATCGATGTTTTTTGATGTTTAAAACAAAAACATCGATGAAAAAATGCAAGTTTTTTATGTTATCACAAAAACATCGATGATACATCTATGTTTTCAAGAGAAAAGAAAATAATGTTGCTGTAATAAATTAACATTTTTTCCCCCTTAAGCTCCGTACTCAGTCACACGAACAACGTTTTTAAGCGGTGAGAGAGAGCGAGAGATCAAAAGTCAAGAAAAACTTTTGTTTTTCGATGTTTAGAAAAAAAAAATCGATGGAAAAAATCCAAGTTTTTTGCTGTTATCATAAAGACATCGATGTTAACAAGAGAAAAGAAAAAAAATGTTGCTGTAATACATTAACATTTTTTTCCCCTTTAAGCTCCGTACTCAGTCACGCGAACAACGTTTTTAAGTAGTGAGAGAGAGCGAGAGGTCAATAGTCGAGAAAAACTTTCGGCAGCGCTGTTTTAAAGGCCGGTCGCAGACGATCAAACATAATACTAGAAAATACGAGGAGGAGACTCTTAGTATTCCTAGAGCGGGGTGACAAACAGAATAAAAAATGTATAAAACAGTTCGTTCTCGACTATTGGCCACTCTCTCTTACTGTTTCTTCGCACATTTCAAAAATATAGATCCTGACAAACACAAAAATGTATGCAAAAGCCGAGTCCAGGAGTTTAGAAGAGCAAATAAAGTTATAGTATTTAAATTGGTAGAGGCCAATTCAATAATAAGGGATTTGGGTAATATTAAACATTTGTATAAATAAAGGTTTGGAAGGAAATAGTTCCCTCGATGTTATAGTTGGTTATGACTTTGATGAGTACTATGAGATGTCACGCTCGATGACTAAGATGAAGGCGTCAGAGGAGTGTCTAGCTGGGCAAAACCATCATTGCCAAGCTGGAAAAGGACATGTTCAGCAAAGGACAGAACCGGTCGCAGGAGCAATACCTTACCAAATGTATGCCAGCAAAGATATGGTGTACAATCAGAGTCTCGCATCCATCAAGAACGAAGTAACTTCGAATCAATTTGGTGGCAGAGTAGCTGCGGCAACCACCGCCACCTCCCAGATGGTGGTTATTTCCATTTGGTTAGAACAGAATCTTCAGCAGCAGCCGGTAAAGCGGCCCTTGTCCTGGTTGTCGATCCAGAAAAAAATATTGGACAAGTATATATTATAATATAAATATATATATATAAATAAATATATATTTAAAATAAATTATTTTGTCAACATAGCTCATTTAACATTCGTATGACCGCATAATTTACCTCCAAAGAATGCCGAAGAGCGTTTAAAGAAGCGGTCACACTGAAAAAAGATTAAATCTTGTTCGTGTTGCGAACTGTTTTACTGTCTGCGTAGTAGGCTTTACTTTAGTGATGTGACAAAAACATCGATGTCAGCTCGACCGCGCCGATAACGATACAAAATACTTTTTGGCCCAACAGTAAATACCATAAACTACCATTTCAATTTCACGAAATACAACCAAAAATACCAAGGCAAACATTTTTTAAGGCATATTTTTTATTAAAGCTCCGTTCTCAGTCACGCGAACAGCGGTTCTAAGTAGTGAGAGAGAGCGAGAGGTCAATAGTCGAGAAACACTTTTCTGCAGCGCTGTTTTAAAGGCCGTTACGCAGACAAACAAACAACATACTAGAAAATACCAGAAAGAGAATTTTGGTATATCTAGAGCGGCGTAACGAACAGAATAACAAATTTAATAAAACAGGTCTTTCTCGACTATTCGTCTCTCACTCTCTAACTGTTTCTTGACACATTTCAAAAATATAGTTCCCGCCAAACACAATAATGTATTAAATCCAGTCCAAGCGTTTAGAAGAGCAGATAAAGTTTATAATAATTAAATTGGTAGAGGCCAATTCAATGATAAGGGATTTGAGCAATATTAAACATTTGCATAAATAAAGGCCTGGAAGGAAATAGGTCCCTCGATGTCATATTTGGTTATGACTTTTATGAGCACTATGAGATGACACGCTCGATGACTGAGATGAAGGGGTCAGAGGGGACGGCCACCGCCGGCTGCTGCATAGAGCAGTATCTGGCTGGACAAATCCTTCATTGCCGAGCTCGAGAAGTACATACAGAGGCCGCAGCTGCTGAGAGCAGTGTCTGGGTGGACAAAACCTTCATATATATATGCATATAATTTAACTTATGTTATAAATAATAAAATGAACAAATTAATCTTTTAACAACAAGTTGCAACCACTTATTTGGTTTTTATCTTTTTCTTAATTAAGTTCTTCAGTCTCTTCGGTTTCTTCAAGATTTATGTTTTTAGTTAGCAATGAAGGGTTTGGCTGATATTTATTGCACCCCTCAACATCCCCTAGGACCTGCCTAATGTGAAGCAGACTAGATATATTTTCATTTTTAAAACGATTACGGTTTTTTGTTTTAATCGAACTTAGTTCAGAAAAAACCGTTCGCTGAGGCATTTGAAACCGGCCAAATAAGAAGGCTTTTAGCAAATATGGCTAAGTAATTTCGAACTATGGATGGAATCCTGCTCAGGACCGTGCATTGACACACTTTGTTGTTTTTCAAATTTCTAGCCATGAGTTCAGTTTTGCCCAGTCTTTTCTGTACTTTTTTTTGCTTATTTTCACCGATTGCAGGTGTTTCACCCTGCTTGAGATCTCCAAAGGTGACCAGATCAAAATATACTGCTAAATACTTTGAGATTGATTTACTGTTCACACGATTTGGGCTTCGAAAAATACCATAAGTTATATAAAATACCATTGATGTTTCTCAAGCTACGAACTCAGACAAGCGAAAAGCTTTCCTAAGCATTGAGTCCAAATAAGAGAGTCACCTTCTCGCTCTATCGCACTGCTTAGGAACACTTTTCGCGTGACTGAGTACGTAGCTTCAACCTCTGCATATGATCAAATTCTTTTGGCGATATATCGGTAATCGATAGTATTTTCTGTTATCTAAGCGTATTTCTCCACTACGTTGCTTTTTTCAACTATCTGTCCAAGGAGAAGTAAGTGGAGGAGTTGCTGCCCCTGGCGGAGAAGGGAAACTTCGAGTATCCACCACCGACCCGGCTGCTGTGCAGGCTCCGCCGCCGGATTCGTTAGAACATGACGATGAGGCATATTGGGAGAAGTGAGAGGATTCCTGCGCATCGCCACCGACGATGTGAATTAGTTTAACAACAAGTCATGCAATTTTTCCATATTTGTTCCGTAAGCGGGCTATCAAATTCATTTGTACAAAAAAACAGCTGGCTAGTGATGGTAGTTGGGCAAAATCACACATCGATAATCAAAAAAGCTGAAATGATCGATACTATCGAACAAAACCACAAAAAGCGACTTTTTTCTCATTTTTGTCACCACTAGATTCCTATACCTTATACACAGGGAAAAAGTCACTTTTTGGCTAAAAGCGGAATCGGAAAAAGCAACTGTAGTGGAAACGGGGCCTACAACATTTTGGGACTGCAAACTGTTTTACTGTCTGAGTACTAGGCTTCATGTTTAATATAGGATATGCTAGTATTTCTCTTAGCTTATTTGCGTACCGACCAGAGAACGGCATGGGTGCCATTTTTGCTGGTGAGTACGTAGCTTTAAGGCCATTAAACTGGAAGTCCAGCTCCGAGAACCCATCATAAAACTATTTAATAGCTCTCTAAAACCATTCATCATCGCGACAACTCTCGCAGCAGAAGCGCAATCCAATGCTTTCATATCAGCTATGCGGCCATTGCAGTCAACGCACTTGGTGTGTACAATATTATCATAAAGCAATTGATAATACGGCCCCCTGCTGAAATTTCCTTCTTGCAAGTTTTAATTACACAGACAATACTAGAATACATTTTAGTGACTTACCACTGTACCAATCAGAAATTAAGAGAACAAATGAGTAGTTACGAGAGAGAGAGAGAGAGAGCGAGAATTAGGGGACTTAAGCCTAGACGGCATAAGACAAATAAAGATAAGCAATCTCTGCTGAGTCTGCACCAAAACTTATTTTGAAATTAATATAATTATTAATACACAAAAACAACTGCATGCGCACTCGAAGTGAAACGGTGAAGTATTATAAACACCAAATATAGGCTTTAAATAAAACTCTGGTCGTTTTAGGCAACAATTCATTTTGAAAGAGAAATATCATAACACCCTTACTTTCTTTAGTCTTGTCAAGTGCATCAGCAATCAATGAGATTACCGATCAAAAAAATACCGTTCAATATGTTATCTATCTAAGCATTTTTCAAGTTTTCGGCACAATAATCTTCTTAGTCAGTTTATCAATGATCCGAGAACGACGTGCACACGAAATGAAATTTAATGTTTTTCACATACATTACATGCATTGCACGAGGACTCTTGATCCAAGCGGTATTTAGGAGAGAGTCAATTGTAATATTTCCTATTTTTTTTATTCGCATTTCTTGCCTCGAAAGGGACAGTGGACAGAGGTGGAAGAGCAGTATCTGAATAAATCTAAAAAAAATTGTTTGTTTTTAAAACAAATTAATTTTTGATTTAATTTAATTTTCTTTTCGACATGTTTTTTTTTAGTTTTTTTTTTATGAATGCCCAACATTCTAAGAATATAAAGTCTAAATTTGAAATCGATCGGAGCAAAAACAACGAAGTAATGGGTAGTTGAACGGAGGTCATTCTATATTCGATATATGGGCAGCCAAAACTCTAAAGCGTTCTCCTGAAAAGTGCCATTTCAAAGTCGATGTACACAATAACTCAAAATCTACTTGACCAATCATTTTGAAATTTTGCACACAGCTTTTGGATCTCATTCTCCAGGTATCACCGTCGGCGTTTCTTGCATTTTATTTTTAATTATATTTATTATTTAACAATTAAACTTTTTATTTTAGTCAAAATTTGTATTTTTGACTTCAAACTTTCATGAAAAATCGAAAAAAAAAATAAATGAGAACAGAAAAAACTTCACGGTGATACCTTCGGACAATTATCTTTTAACTAATGTATTTTATTTTTTAATATCGGACGATTCTGTGGATAGTTAGGATGTACACCGGAAATCAACTTTTTTTGAGGGCCCACGGGAGATTCCCTATAACTTCTATACCTGTACATATTTTTCAGTAAAACATTTTTAGAAAAATTATCTTATTGTTACTTTATTATATAGTATGTTATTTAAATTAATAAACTAACTTAAGCCTTTTCGCCACAACAAATTTTTAAAAAGTGTCCATTTTTGCACTGAATTTTTAAATTTAAATAAAAAAAATCAATGTGTTGCCTTCTGCGGGATCCGCTGAGCAGCCGGCCACCAGATAGTTCCCGAGAATCCTTGCAGAAGGTAACAAAAGGACCGTTCATTGTGTAAATAGACAGAATAGGTGCAACAGACGCAGATAACAAAAGATCGAGAGCCCCAATTAACCCACTTGATTTGAATGCAGTGCTTGTGAAGCTGAAAATAAAAGGTATTGTTTTAGTGAGTGAAATAGGCTATGGACGCTGCAAAGCTGAGAGTAAGTCAGCAATGTTAGCTAACAATATTTAATCTTCAAACCTAAAAAATAACGGGGTAATTTTCTATTAAACGGGCCCCTTCCAAAAAATTAAATTAAAAAATCCATAGATAGAGGGTGCTTCAACTGACATTTGGGTATACAAATTATGTTGGGGACGCTCTTAGTTTAGTCACAATAAATCTTTAAAGTTTTTAAAGACTTTAAAGCCTAATTCCCACACAAAATGCGCTTGGAAACCATTGCTACGCAAACACAGTGACAAATTATGAATACACAAAATCCAAGCGCCTGTCTGTGTGATTGGTACAGTGGTCTGTGAAGCTTAAATTTTAAATTGTGCTTAGCGTAAATACTATATATGTGGACACTTTGCACACTTTAAATTCATTTATGCGTGAAATATAAATAAAACAAAAATTTGACAACGTAAAATACGTAGTAATTAACGACTTTTTAATTCAATTTTTTTTTTGTATTTCAATATTAAGATAATATTATATATACAATTATAAAGGACCTTCCATATTCTTATTTTCGTTTAATTTCAAAATCATAACCTAGAAAAAAAAAAAAAAACATTAATTAGGAATACTTAAAGTAGTACCGGTGGCGCTCCTTTACGTTCTCTCTGAACTAATGATCACAGCAATATTCTTCTCTTACCACATCAAACTGTATGTCCTTAACTATAAAATTCTCCTTATAATTTGTACTCTATATTCAAATGTACGTCTTAATATTGAAAAGTCGTTAATTACTACGTATTTTACGTTGTAAAATATTTGTTTTATTTATAATTCACGCTTAAATGTATTCGAAGTGTGCAAAGTGTCGACATACTCTATATAGTATTTACGCTAAACACAATTTAACAAAAATTTTAAGCTTCACAGACCACTGTACCGCGATGATCTCACAGACAGGCGCTTGAATTTTGTGTATTCATCATTTGTCAGTGTGCGTGTTTGCTACGGATTTTGTATGGGAATTAGGCTAAACTTTAAAGATGGATTGTGACTAAGAGCGTCCCCAACATAATTTGTTTATTCAAATGTACGTTGAAGCACCTCTTATCTATGTTTTTTTTTTTTTTAATTTTTTGGAAGGGGCCGAACTAACAGAAATTTACCGATATCGGCACCAAACAAGCAGTATATATAGAGAATGAACTGCAAAAAAATGTTTCGCGAAATCCGACCTCCGAATATTGCGAGAACATAACTTTAATGGCCAAGTAATTTTGAAGAATAATAATAAGGCAGAAAATTCAACTATGCCAATTTAAATTTGCCAGGGAGCACGAAAATTGCCCAAAATCATTCTGGAATTAGGGTACTTGCAAAAACGAGACAAACTTTTACATATTTTGAAATTTTGAATGCCATACTTTTGGCGTGATCGGCATACAGAGCTACACCATATGCACCTGATAGCTACAGATGAGCATTCTGATGGTAATTCCACGGTTTGGGCCTTCAAGGCTGTTTTAGGCGTTCATCGAAGGGATTACTATATATATTAGCTCTTGCTATCTTTAACTTTTGAGGAAAAAAAAAATTGCTTCAAAACGTCAAAAAACTGGGTCGTTTTAGATTTTAAGAGCAATATTATATGAAGCGTTTTGATCCCAATCATGCACATTTTTTTTTTTTTATACCCTTGCAGAGGGTATTATTTTTAATTTGTAATATTATTAAACCTCAAATAAAGCATTAATTTAAAATTCCGCCTAGTTTTTTTTTTATTTTTAAAATATTTTAGGACCAATTTCCGCTTTTCGATTGTTGAACAGGGGCTGATTTCTCTAAAATATAATACAACTTTTTTTCAGTGTATTTAAAACAAGTAAGAATGCTACAGTCGACTGTGCTCGACTCTCGAATTAGCTCCCGACCTAAACAATTTAATGTCATACTTAAATATGAATGATACATTTTAAAGGAACACAAAAAACCTGCTCGATCGACGTCAAAAAATGAATTATATATATTTTTTTAATTTCTTGCTATATTCTTTTGTCATTTCTTCTGCAGTTGGCGCTATTATATCGCACAGCCAAGGCTCGAATGCGCCACCTGTCGGCTACAGCTTGCAACAGCAGTGCCTTAGGGCGGTGTGTTAAAATTCTAACCTTATTGCTAATATCTCCCATGTTTATCATCCGATTTTACTGAAATTTTCAGGAAACGTCCGCTCTATTTTATTCATTAATTGTATCTATTAACTTAAACCCGAAAATAACGAGTACAGCTTGTTTAACGTATTTTATGATTTTTGAGGGCGCAAGTGGGCGTGACCAAATTTTAAAACAAACTTGATCTGCGTGCAACAGATTCCAATGTTGTCACCAAGTTTGGTAACTCTAGCTCTTATAGTCTCTGAGATCTGTTGTTTCACACGGACGGACAGACGGACATGGCTAAATCGACTCGGCTGGTGATGATGATCAAGAATATATATACTTTATGGGGTCGAAGATTTTTCCTTCTGCCTGTTACATACATTCTCGGTTGGCACTAACTTATAATACCCTTGTACCCTATGGGTACCGGGTATAAAAAGGTAAATGGTAAAAATAAATAGCTAATATTGTGTTCAAGAAGATTCTATAAGGAACAGTTTGTCTGGGATGACAATTCACGAAATACATTTACCTAAAGTTCTTTCACGAAATAAGCTGTGACATTGAAGAAGTCAATATTTTAAGTTTTTTGTAAATTTAAATAATTTTGAATGAAATTAAAAATCAATAAAAAATGCTTATACGAGTATATATTAGAATACTACTTAAAATAACAGCATTACAATTTTATTGATATTTCATTTAGTTTATGTGCTACACGACTTTAAAGTTTGGTTTTACCTCTGCACGAAATAAGCTGTGATCCACTATAGCTACCTCTCTGGACTGTCCAGCTCCGTACTCACCCAGTCGGACCTGGCCGCTTCCAACAAGCACAGTTCTATGCATTCTCTCCGAGTAAAGAATGTATTCTCTATACCAGGGGTCTTCCTTTCAGATTTGTATGGGGTGAAACACCGAAACAACTGTTCTTTTTTTGTATGCTGCAACAGTTCTTTCGCAACATATAAATAACGTATATTACACTTCGGCAATCTTCGGGTTTCGCTTCCAACTTTAGTTTCTAAAAGAAGCGTTATATAACCCATCTGCAGCATACATCAATAACGGTTCTGTAGCAATGTATCTTTCATGCAAAGTTTCGCTTCAAAATAACCCATTGATAACAGTTATCGAACTGTTATACAGGAAGCAATTAAGAACACATCTGTAGCATACATAAAGAACCGTTCGGGGAGAATGCATTTATAACCATTAAAACAGCCATAAAAATATATTTAAAAATATTTATTTTATTCAATTTGAAGTGAAGTTTAATTTATTCGTACAGTAAAATCTTGTATGTGATTAGTGAAGAAATCTTGCAATTATATTGAAAATAATAATAATGTTTTTTAATGCAATAATTAAATAAAGTTATAAAACTAATAAATGGGAAAGTAATATTAAAAACACTCACCGTAAATCGCAAATATTATCTGAAATAAAAATGGAATCATATGACCTATAAATAAATCAAATCTGAAATGATAAATATTATATTTTATATATTTACGTATACATACCAGATCTGAAATAAAAGTAATATATTATTTATTTTATTAGTGCAATTGCTTACCTTATTTTGTTAATATATCTGAAACTGAAATGAATTAACTTATGGAATAATAGATATGTTTTGCTTACCTTGCATACTTATTATAATGAATTTCACAACTGCGTCAAGCAAATTTCTTAATACAACTGAAGCAAGTAACAAAGAAAACGAAAAACCCAAGCGCGTGTTTTTTCATTTTCATTTTCATTTTCTCTTTTCATCTTATTTGTTTGTTCGTTTCTTTCCTTTTTTATTCTCTTATTTTCGTTTCAAATGCTGGTTTCCGAAATAAT
>VNKF01009170.1:0-50246 GCA_008044355.1 Drosophila lacteicornis
TAATTACTAACCTAAAAATCCAGAACAGTTGATCGATTTGGCAGTCTCCCGGGAACAGCGGATTCCCCGTTGCCATCTCCGCGAATATGCATCCGATGGACCAAATGTCGATGGGACAGGAGTATCGAGGTGAGCCCAGCAAGACTTCCGGTGCCCGGTACCACAGCGTCACGACGTCGTGAGTGTAAATCCGCACGGGAACGCCAAAGGGGCGGCCAAGCCCAAAGTCAGCCACCTTTATCAGGCCGTTCTTGTCAATGAGCAAGTTCTCTGGCTTCAGATCACGATGCAGCACTCGGCGGCGGTGGCAAAAGAGAATGGCACTCGTTATCTGGTACAAGTAGCTCTTGACCAATTCACTGTCCAGTTGCTTATCCGCCGGCAGCAAGTCCATGTACATCTTGAGGTCCATCGGGAGGAATTCAAAGATCAGATATACGTGCTTTTCTTCCATCACAACGGCCTCCAAGCAGACGATGTTCCCATGCTTCAACTCTTTCAGCAATGAAATTTCCCTGTATTGAGAAACAAATATGGTTAAACGTCGAGTAAATTATTAATATATGATTTAGATAATCGGTTATAAGCTAAAGGTATTGCAGACATTGAGAAGGATGTACATATGTATGTACATTTTATCATGCTTAATTATGGGTGGTACTTCCACCTAAACAGGGCTTATGGATACCGAAAATACCTAACAAATCACAAGTCACCTGATTGTGGTAGCAGGGACGCCCCCGGTATCCGATTCCAAGCGCATTTTCTTAATTGCGACCATTTGACCTGTTATGCGGTTGCGTCCTTTATACACCACACCATACGCGCCCTCTCCAATCTTCTCAATTTTCGTGAAATCCTCCATTACTTATTTCGACTTTTTCACCAACAGCCTTAAATTCGTGCGTTTTCAATGTCAGACTCCTAATGTTGACAGACTGTCAAAACCCAGACAACAAGCCTACTTGATTTATGTGTCATTTGAAATATGCAATGGGAGCACTAAAATGCAGCCCATTCCCGGTGAATGTTTTGAAGATGCAGTTAAAGAAGATGGGTTGAACGACAGATGCTACAATATCGCAAACAAAATTCGAAACGAATATTTAGTTTCGGTAAAAAATAATTGATTATTGATATAATTGTATGCGGAATATCTTTTATTTTTCTAGAAATATAAAACTATTTTCAGTCGGTTCAATCCTAAATACGTGGTATACCAGCCAGTAAAGCATCTACATTACAATACTATATGCAACAGTATATAGGACGGTATACAGCACGAAGTGTGCTCGGCTAATCGCCTACTTGCTCGATTCGAAGCAGGTGATTTTGAAGGTATACTAGCAGAAAAGGCGACAGAGCTTATGGAAAAGTAAAGCATGTTGTAGTATAAATTCGAATGCTTACTGCATTCAAAGTATGGCGGATGTAATCGATTCTTTGCGCCACTGGGAAGTGCTGTCAAACAGCTGTTTTCCGCAGCGTTGCCACGTCGTCGGAATTGAAATTTTCCAAAATTGCCAAAAAAAAAAGCCAAAGTGGAAATACAACTAACCCACAAAATGTATGCTTTATTTAATTTAATCCAAAATTTAAATATTTCCACAGATTTTCAAATACTCATATATCGAATTGTGTCAAGCTTTTATAGCATTCGATATATCGATAGATTTGTGTGTCGTCAACCAACCCAGCGCTACGACAGATGAGAAATGCAAACATTTTAAGTTGGATTTAAAAATAAAAAAAACGCGTTTGAGCTTTGAATTTGTGTGCAGGAGGAGCAAGCAGTCCGCCGACAACATGGCGAACGAGGTAAGGGATGACCTGCATGTCGACGAACTCCACTTATTAACCCAGTGCACAGATCCTTATGCCCCGCTTGCCGGTAAGCAGCGAACAGATAAAGTTCCACGACTGGGACATCAGCTACGAGAAGTCGCACATCCTGAAGAGCATCTGCAAGCTGGGCATCGGCCAGAGCTGCCCCAAGGAGGATGCCAACCGCTGTGATCTCTGCCACTATCAGCACTCGCTGGAGCTGCCCCACCTGCCCGACATGGTGTTCTACAAGAACAAGCTGGTGCTGCGACACAAGGACGGCGCCCTGATCGAGTTCAAGCCCATTGACTCGCTAACCATGGTCTCCAACGGCAAGCAGCCGCTGGAGGTGGCCTGCGCCCAAGAATGGCGAGAAACGCGGTGGGTTTATGTCATGAACTCGCCATTTAAGAACTTTAAAAACGATTAATTTCCCTGTTTCTTCGACAGTCCCGAGCAGACCATGGAGGAGAAGTTCAAACCCTTTGACTGGACATTCACATCCACCTACCAGGGCACCATGAACAATAAGGTGCGGAGCGAGTGCACCGAGCAGACACTCAACAAGTTCAAGCTGATGCAGCGCGAGAACATCATTTTCTACCACGATCTCACCCTGTTCGAGGACGAGCTGCACGACCACGGCATATCGGTGATGAGTGTGCGCATCGTAAGTAGACTCGACATGAAAGGGCTTCAGTGCTTCAGTGCTTCAGGAGATTAATCCATTACTTTGGCCGGCAGCGCGTCATGCCCTCTGGCTTCTTCATACTTCTGCGCCACTTCCTGCGCATCGATGGCGTGCTCATCCGGATGCATGACACGCGCTTCCACCACGAGATTGAGAACGACTTCATCCTGAAGGAGTACATTCACCGGGAAGCGCCCTGTGCCCAACTCCAGACCTCCGTGGCCTTCTGGACCAACCCAGATGAGATGCAGAACTACCTGCCCGTCAAATCCAAGCAGTTGCACAAGTTATTCTTTAAGTAGTTCCCCCCATTGTTCAAGTTATTAGGTTTCCCGAACCCGGGCCCAAAGCTTTTTCCAAATTGTATTCGCATTGATCTAAGATAACTCTTGCCAAGTGCGATTTTTAATTGCCACAAGCTGTGCGCGTGCGCATGCGCAGACATTAAAAGCGTTTTTCCTAAAAGGCACACTACAAGTAACGGCTATGAATACGAATATAATACGGGGTGGACCAGCCTCCACGTGGCCATGTTTAGGCGCTGCCAAGTAGGGCAGTCAGGGCCCGCTTGTAGTCGCCGGACGTCTCAGCCTGCAAGGAAACAAAAGATCGTATTAATCGCGTTGGAAGATGGGCTCACAGGATGCCCTATTTACACTACACTACGACTTATATTTGGGAAAAAATTCACACAAGTCCAAACATAAAAGCTTAAATACTAGTGAGCATGCCGAATCCGGGAATTTGGAAAAAATAGTTAAGTTAATTTTCATTATTTGCTAGTCTACAGAGCTTTTCCTCAAAGTGGACGTGCGAAAGGGATAGCAACTGTAGTGTTAAAAGACTAGTTCTATACTAAGGCTACTTATATTTGGGGAAAAATGTACAAAAGTCTTAAGAAAAAAACTTAAATGTTAGTGAGTAAGCCGGATCGAGGAATTTGGAAGAAATAGTCAAGTTAATTTGGTTTAATTGCGACACAACAGAGATTTTCTTCAAAGTGGACGCAACTGTAGTGTAAACAGGCCATTTTTGAATCTGAAATTGGAAATGCAACCGTTCCACCAATGCCGTGACTAATACTTACGTCCTAGGACAACACAAACACCGCAACAAATATCGAAATATACGGAATAAAGAGGTAAAGAGGAAGGGAAAGCGATACGTTAACCAGGTGCAAAGCATTCGCGTTCCCCGCGAGATCCACTCACCTCCACGGCGCTGTGCAACGTGCGGTTGTAGATGCGCTCAAACTCCATCTTGATGGTCTCCAGGTCGATCTCCGAGCGACTGACGATGATCCGGATGAGAGTGGCGTCATCGGTGCCAGCTCCATTCATGGCCTTGTACAGGCGGTTGGCAAAGAAGGCCGCCGGCGACTGGACGCACTCCACTGGAGAAAGGAGATGTAAATAAAGTGGAAACTTGCTGTTTCCTGAACCCTCAGCTCACCTATGGCCATCATGGCCTCGTGCAGCTCGTCGGACATCTCGTGCTTGATGGCCTGCTCGATGGTCTGGCCGGACAGCTCCTTGTACTCCTCGAAGACGAGTCGCAGCTGGGGGAAGCTGGCGTGCGACATGATCCGGTTGAAGACCTCCTCGTCCGTGCCCAGCTTGGCCTCGCCGGCGGCATAAAGCTGAGCGGCCTGCTCCTTGGCCTCGTTAGCATCCGTGGGCGTGGTTAGGCCGTCGCGCACCCCGGTCACGATCAGGGTGAGGAGGCGACGGAAGAAGCCGGAAGTCTCGCTGCACATCTGTTCGGCCAGGGGGCGCTGGTAGCGCTCCTCGTAGGCGGCCACGATCTGGGCCATCTCCTCGTTGCTCTTGGTGCACAGGATCTCAACGAGCGTGGCCTCCTCGGTGCCCATGCCGGCCATGGCGGCGTGCAGCTGCTTGCACAGATACTCCACCGGTGGCATGGTCAGGCCCACGATCACGTCCTCGAACTTGCCGCCCAGCTCGCTCTTGAGATCCTCCACCAGGTCCCGCTCGAACTCGGCCTCGTAGACGGCGCGGATCGTCTGGCGCTGCTGGTTGCTTCTGCCGGCCAGCACATCGATGATCTCCTGCTCGTCCGTTCCGAATCCCTTCATCGCCGCCCGCAGCGTCTGGGCATCGGCGGCGGCATCGAAGGGGGCGGCGTTCGTCACCGTGGGCACGGGCTGGCGGGATGACGATGACGCATCGCGGTGGGAAATCAATAAGTGCACTGTCTCTGCCTTGGCTATGGCGCAACCACTCACCTTGTAGTCCATAGCTTGGCCGGAAAAGTATCTGGGCTCTTTTATTTGGTGGTAGCTTCTTTTTGGGGTCACCTAACTACGCTGCACACTTGCTAAATTCGCGAAAATTAGCGTTTCTTCTCTGGGTTTCTCGCTGACAACGCGTCTGGTCGTCTCCGCTCGCTCTCGGGGAATGCTACGAATGCCGCTGTGGATGGGAGGTAACGGTGACGGTGCAGTGGGTTCGGGTCGGGTCTCTCTGCTCCTCTCCTCTTCGCCTCGCGCTCCCCGGGGCACCGGTTCTAGAAGCTTTTGCTTTTGCGAGCGCGACTTTCGCCGGGAGCTTTCAATTCAGCTTCTAATGCACTTAATGGCATTCCAAGCCAACTGAATCACTCCGAGCACTGGCTTGGAATTAATTAATTAAGGCCACGCCACGCTATGGAGATCGGATGGTATATAACGTCAGCGACATGATTCGTAAGATGACTGATTGAAGGCATAAAGAATAAGAGAAATAGCAAAAAGCATCCGTAAATAAAACAAAAATGTATGTTTATATTTATTATATTATATATTCTTGGACATTTCGGCAAGATATTTTGCGCATGTATCTATCTATCTTTCTCCCTCTTCCACGCTTTGCCTGCATTGTACAAGCAAAGCAGCAAAAACAGCTTACAATTTCCGTTCAGTGCGCTTCGCTTAATATGCTAGAGTAATTTTCGCTCTCTTGAAACCGCTGGCATTTCGAAAAGATATTTCTTCTGAAAAAATGTATCTATCTTTTCCCTTCTTACACGCTTTGCCTGCATTGTACAAGAAAATCAGCAACAGCAACTTATAAGTTCCGTTCAGTAGCGAACGAGGTAATTTTTTTTCTCTAATCACAATTCTCTCTCTCGCTCTCTCTTTCATGCTTTGCCTGAAGTGTACACGCAAAGCAGCAACAATAGCTTATAGGTTCCGTTCAGTGTGCTTCGCTTTAAAATTTAAAGCTTAAATGCTAGAGTAATTTTCGCACTCTTGAAACAGCATTGTACAATAAAAGCAGTCACAACAGCTTAAAAGTTGCGTTTAGTAGCGATTGAGCTATGTTTTTTTTTCTCTCCGATCCCAATTCTTACTCTCGTGACAGAGCTTTGCCTGAAGTGCACAAGCAAAGCAGCAACAGCTTATAAGTTCAGTTTTGTGTGCTCTCGCTTTATAAAGGAGACATTTTTGCACATTTGAGTTGAGTCGAATGTACGACCTCTGTAAGAAACCAATTTTTAAAATTAGCATTTCAGAATTACTTTCTTAACTATGTATGAATGTCGGCCACGTTATCAACGCCATAGAGTACGCCTTGACGGTGAATAGTTCCATTTTATCTCCAACCGAGTACAAATTCATCAACGTAATGCTTGTGTGTGTGTATATAGATATTATCTTTATTTAATCTCGTTAAATAGGCTTCGCTCTAATACATTTACATTTTTGGGCTCTTTCAGTGAAGTGGCTTCTGTCTGTCGCTTCTCCCTCTTCGGTTATCTCGTAAGTTCGGTCCTAGCCCCCTCTTCTTGTCTTTCTTCTTCTCAGGTTCAAGCTTAATTAATTGTTTTGTGTATGTATATAATATGTAGTTAATTTATTTATGTGCTCCGCTCGGCCAACAACCGTTCTTCATTCTTTTTACTTTCACAAATAAAATAAGAAGAGAAGATGCCGCCAAATATGGAAGGAAGGTATGGGTCTGAACGGAACCAATGGTAAAAGAAACCAATATCTAATAAATACGAAAACTAAATTACAAATACCAATCAAGCACGCGGGGAGAGACCTATTTTCAGTTATTTACCACTGCTCTTTGTAAGCCTTTATCTTTAAATAAATCTAAATTCCGTTTCATTGGATGAACCTTCTAATACATTTGCTGTGGTTACTTGGAGAATGTTCTGGCCGCCTCCCTTGATTGGCTGAGGGGATTGAGGATTGCATGCTGAGCATTGGGACTGCGGTCTGGTCTATACACAGCGTTAAAGAGCAGCGGGGGATCACAAAAGATACACAAAAAAAAAAAAGAAATACAAATTTAAATTTCATTCAAGGATGCATCTCCCTCTGGGACTCATCGCGCGGAATCAACTAACGACTAATCAGCTACAACTACCGTCCTAGACCTCGTCGCTCTGGTTGAGCTTGATCTCGTTGAGATGGCTGTTGAACCGCGACCACTCGTCGCGCGAGGGCTGCGCCAGATTCTCGGCCACGTCGTACACGTACAGCTTGCCGGCCTCGTCCCCGATGCAGACATGCAGGCCGGAGGGCGTCCAGGAGACGCGATTCAGCGCCGGTGCTCCCGCCACCACAATGGAGGCCGTTGGCACCTCTGTGTCCTGGTTGAGGTTCCACAGGTCCAAGCGGCCGCTGCCGTCGACGGCGGCGAATAGCGCCGGATGCACTGGCGACCAGGCCACGTCCATCACATAGTCGGAGTTGTCCTCGAACGAGTACAGCGGCTTGGTGTCCTGCAAGAGTAGATCCCCAAATATATTGGAAATTTAGCAAAGGATAAATAGCGACCTACCTTGAGGGACCACAGTTTGATGGTCCAGTCGATCGAGGAGGTGAGGAAGAGGTGGCCAAAGTCCGGCGAGAGCTGGTTGTAGTGCGTGGAGATGCCGGTGATGGGGCCCAGATGCCGCTCGTACACCTCGTTGACGCCGGAGCGCAGGCCGTGGCGCGAGGCCGAGTAGACGTAGCCATCCTCGCTGCCCATCACCAGGCTGTTGATCTCGTTGGCCGGGAAGGCCATCGAGGTGATGGCAATGGCCTTCGACTGGCGCTGCTGCAGCTCGAGCGTGTCCTGCGGCTGCGACAGCATGTCCAACGACCACGAGCACAGCTTGCCGTCCGAGGATATGGAGATGACGTTGTGCGCATTCTGGGTGCCCACCATCTGGAGGCAGTACACGGGATGCGTGTGGGCAGCGGCACTGAGCGGTGTGCGCTGGATGGGCGTGCGCTTCTGCACGCGATTGTCCCAGAGGACAATCTGGCCCGAGTAGGTGCCGCCGAGGATTAGGTTCGGGTTGAACTTGGCAAAGCAGGTGGACATCACCGCGCTCTGGCAATGGAAGATGTCCTCGGGCGTGGTCTTCTTGAACTTGGTGTTCCACACCATCACCACGCCGTCGGGCTCGTTGGGGCTCTCCTCGTTGTTGTGATACGAGGCCACCACCAGCTCCGGGAAGTGCGTGGACCAGTCCATGCTGGTGATGCAGCGGTTCTTCGACCAGCGCTCCTCATAGAAGACGCGGTTCAGCGAGAGCCGGGCATGCGAGCGCTCATCGCTGGACTCCTCGCTGTCGCCGCCGCCGATGTAGTCCGTGTAGATGTCCACGTTCTCCGAGAGGGCTCGCTCGATGACGCGGCCGGCGCGCACCACAAACCGCTGGAAGTCCTCCGATAGGATGATCATCTGCTTCTGCTCCTCGGACAGCTCGTTGACTGAATATATACGAGGGAATGGAGGGAATGGAGAGGCGGAAATGGATATAAGATAATGTGGACCACTCACCCTCCTTCTTCGCCTCAGTCTCCTTCTTGATCTCGAGCGGCGTGATGGCCGGGGCCACGTCCTTGACGGTGGGCAGGCCGTGGGTCAGATAGCCCGGGGGCAGCTTGGAGGTGAATCCATTGTCCAGGTGCGGCAGCGAGCTCTCTTCGTCATCTCCTTGGGCATCAAATGCAAGCACTGTTTAAGGTATAAAACTAACACAGCTAGAGGAACATGACAATCGACAGAACAGGAACAATTCTACTTTTTTTCGGCTCTTCATTGATTCGTGTTTTTGATTCGTTTCGTTTGCATTTTGCGTTCTTCTTCGTCTTCGTTTTTTTGCTTGGCTAGAAACTGCAAATTTCTGTGACCTTTGGCTTTGTTCTTTACATTCTTTCATTCTTTTAGGGTTCGCGGGGACGGGATTTGGGTTGGGTTTTGTTAGGTTATGATTTTGGGGGGCTTGGGGGGTGTGTGAAGCTTCGCGTGTGAGTGGGAGGGCAGTAGGGAGAGACTAGATAGAGAAAGAGATGGGGATGCTGCACACTGAGTTCGCATTTCGGTTGTTCGCACTTGCCTTCTTCTTCGTCTTCTTTGGCATCCCGTTTGAGTGGGTGGGCGTGCGTGAGAGTGGGCGGTGGGGTGATCACAAATGCGTGTGTACGCGCGTGCGTAAGGTAGAGTGTGAGAGAGAGAGAGAGGGAGAGATGTGGCGGCAGGTGCATGGCTGTTAAAAAACTGTTAAACACTGTAGGACGCACGCACACAGGTGCATATATCAGACTGTAATTTGTTATCGATATATACAGTGTTTTGGTCATGGACAGGTGAGTATGTATGCGTTTGAGTGCAGTTGTTTTTACTGGTTCTTGTATGTTTTTGTTTTTTTACTTCACCTAGTTAATACACAAAGCCAATTACAGAAATAAAAAAATTTACAATTTCCTAGCATCGGTTAAGCTCTGTTTCTGTTTAAATTAACTCTATCAACGTTATTGCTATTGTACATCACATCGTTTCGTTTCGTTTTTGCATTTTCTCCACCCATTTTATAATTGCTTGCACTTAAAATTATTTAGTTTTATGCTAGAAATATATTACACATATATTTAACATTGTAAAGTTAAGGGCCGATTGATCGAGTCTGTAACAGTGCTGTAATTGTAATTAAAGAGAGGGGGTCGAGGATCGAGAGAGCTGCGGAAGAGAGAAGGAGAGCCGAAGCCAAACATCATCGCTCGCTGTCGAGTGTGTGCGGGAGTGATGGGGTGAGTGTGGGTGGCAAGGACAGCATGGCCATCCCGCTCTGGAGCATGAAATGAAGCAAGCCTAGCGCATCCCTGTCTCTGTCCCTGTCGCTGCTGCGCTGTTGCTGCTGCTATTGTTGTTGTTGTTGCGTGAGAGAGGAGTTAGTGGTTAGGACAAAGTTATCATGTACTATATCCGGAGTTTAGGATGAGTGATTGGGGTTAGCAACACGGCACACACAGGTAGACGGGGGGGAAGGGCAGAGGCAGAGGGAGAGGGCGGCAGGAGCAGGAACAGGAGCAGGAGCTGTAGCAGTCATGCAAAGAAAGCTGTACACAAGCAGAGATGAAGAAGAGATAGAGAGCGAGAGACGGGTCCGTTAGAATAGTGTTGTGAGAGCGCAAGAGTGTGTTTCTTCAATTCAATTCATTTTTCAACACTGACATCTCGAAGAATCGAATTTTTCAACGCATTTTCTGTGCTTTTCTTTCGATCTCGATTTCGATTTCGCTATCGCTTCGTTTGCCAAGTGAGAATTGGAACGTTCCTATTTTGCTTCATGTCGATTCCGTCTTCACTGTTCAATATTTCGGTGGGGCGGCGTCTGGCCTGTACCTACCTGTGAATTCATCCTCCCACTCTAAACCCGGATTAAGATTGTATTCATCTTGAAGAAATATAAAGAAATAAATATATTGTACATACATTGCTGGTAGTTTTGTTTTCTTGTTTTGTGACTCTTCAAATCAAAATCCAAACGGAAAAGAAATCATGAATTTTTGTTGGCTTTAGCATACTGCCCATAAAAGTCGATAAATCGATCGATAGATCGATAGTCAATGTTTTTTAACTAAATGCATACGGTAATACGATAAGATAAAAGGGTGAAAAATGTTTGATTTTAGTGTGCTTTTAACTGTTGTTGCTTGTTTTTGCGAAATGATCACACATGGTCACATACGGATATATGCTGTATATATATAGGATATATGCTGGAATGTATGTTTAATTACTATTAGCACACAAGCCTGGCATATTTGATGAGAACACAAAAGGTGGCGAGGGGAGGAGATAGAGTTTTTATCATACAGCTTAGGATGTTCAACGATATCAGTTAATTAATCATACGTACGATATTCATAGATATAGACTCTCGATTCTGTGCTTTCGCATGCAGTTTCGCTGTGTAATTGGGTGTGTTTGTGTGATTATGTTTGTGATCGATTCTTACAGGTTATCATAGACTTAAATTATAACTGTTCTAGTAATCGGTTATGCTAAAATCGATAAAACTCAAGATAAGATACGGCTTCTTCTAAAAATATAACTCTCGAATATACATATAGCTTTCATATGGAAGACGCACAAAAATTGTAAAAATATGTTAAAATAAACAAAAAAAAGAAACCTAAAAAACGGGTTAGAACTTAAAATGAATACGAAAACTACGATACTTAAACGAATTAATAACTTATAAATTGGGTGGAGATTAACAATTTTTTGTTGATTTTTTTTTTTTGTTCAATATAATCGTTATAATCGCTTCATGACGATCTGATGCAAACTGAATCTCTGTTGCGATGTGGTTCTAGAGCTAATTGAAACAAATCAGTAGTTTTTTAAATCATATAAAATGTATACATAAGTACATATATACATATATGTATATATAAAGTCCGGATTGGGAAACAAATCAAACGATCGAATCGGAAACGAAGATCGAAGAAGCAACTACAAGAAGCTAAGACATAAACATAGAATCTATACATAGGATAACGGATATCAGGCATACTATATAGGTAATACAAGTCAGGAAGAAGTCGGAAAAAGAGACTACGTAGAGCAAGGAGCAAGTGTATGTGTGGCGAGGATAGAACAAAACTACACAGGTACAAATACGTAATACGGATAAATATATAAAGATATAGAGAGAGCTGGGATAAATATAGATTTACGGGTTACGGTTTACGGTTATACGATACGCTTTACGGGTGCCACACAGACCGCTACGGAGGCTGAAAAGTTCTAGGTACAAGGTTACGCATACAACGAGGACTACTCACCATAATAATCCGTAGCATGAGCTGCAGTTTTTTTTGCGTGCGTGCCAAAAACAGATAAGGGGGGAGAGAGAGAAAGTAAATAGACAAATTATTAAATGCGCTCAAACGGTGTAAACGCTAATGATCGATGGATGGATGGATGGATGGATGCTGGACTGGGGGAACAGTGGATGATGATGATGACACGACTGCAGCGTAGTAAATGGTTTGAAAGCAAAACAATGGCTATTAATTAGAGGGGCAACAGTGCTACCAAGAACCTTCGTTTACACAAAACGGTACAGATTGATCGAAAAACAACATAGAAGTAATCATAATCATATAAAAATGGATCAAGGGCTCATACAACTACAAGATTTGAGATAAGATTTATTAAAGAGTGATGTTTGGTTTCTACAAAGGAAAAAAAACCAAGAATTTAACCTTTCTACGCGTTGTCTTAAAAATATACTCAAGCAGTATAACGAGTTAAGTATAGATTTAATACTTCAATAGTATAGTTTTTATACTCTATAGTTTCAATTGTGTATTTTCGAGTATTACTCCGATAGTTCGATAACATATCGTGATAGCTGGAATTAGTGCTTTTCCGATTGTCGCGTTAGAGATTTTTCTCAAGTCTTACTGCAGTTTAGTATATTTTTAATACATTCGTAGTATCAAATGAATAAGCATCTTATTAAGAAATGTTTAATACTGAAGAGTATAGTTTCTATGACGATCTTTTTCTTGGGTGTAGGTTAAGAAGTATTTGAAATATTCTATTTATTCTAATTTCCTAATTGAGTTTCCATATAATCAGATTGTGTGTAATAAATGAATGTATCAAGGACCATTACATCTTAATAATACAATTTTTGAGTGACCTATGTGCGTTTTATAATGTTTTACAGCTTTAACTGTTGAAAACAAATAATAAATATGTGATAAAACCTTAGGAAACTAAAGGAAATAAAAGCAAATAAAGTTTAAAGGCTCAATTGGCAGCACTTGAGGACGAAAACAAATAGGGCGAAGGGAGCAAAGCAAGAGGAAGCTTTCGTAAGATGAGATCGATCCAGTTTACAAGACGACGAGTAACAAAATCGAGTTGAAGCAAAGCAAGTGGGGCTGTCATAATTTTGGCACCAATTCTACAACGCTTATACGGATCGTATCGGATGGGATCGTATAAGCGTGGCACATGGCTCTCTCTATTCTTATCACATACATTTTTCGGTTTTTCGGTTTAAGTTTGTTTTTCTGCTTTTTTTTTACCATACAAATTTGGTGCTGATCTGATTAGGTGTGGAGTTTGCTTAAAATTAAGATTAGTACCTTTACGTGGACGCCACCAGTCCTCCATATATCCTGACAGAGGCGAGGAGTGGCAAGAAAGAACTGTATTTGTTATTTTATTTCACTATGGATTATGCTTTTCTGTTTTGTTTGTTTTTCTTTGTTTTTCTCTGCGGGGAAAGGGAGGATATGGGGTCAATAGGGAGTAAGGATAAGCGCACAACCGGAACCGGAATCAGGGTAGGGGGGGGGCAGCATGCAGCATTACCAACTAGCGCCAGACAGAACGGGACAGAATCGGAGGAGAGATATGGGTGGACAGTGGACAGAGAGAGAGAGAGATCCTCCTCGAGGGAAGCCAAACAGTCAACAACGAGACCAAGAACAAGAACAGCAACAGTAGCGAGAGATGGAGTCAAACTATGGACAGTGGTTATACGGTAGATAACGGTAGAAGTTGAGAACACCAGCTCCCCTCTCCCCGGTGGCAATACGCACCATCACGCTCGTGTCCGCCGGTGCTGGTCGTCTGCGTCTGTTTCGTGTAGACCAGCGTCTCCTTTGGTGGAATGTTCGTTGCCTGCACATTGTAGACGCTCAGGTTGAGGGGCTGTTTCTTGCCGCCGCTAAAGTAAGTAAGGGGAAGGAGGAGCACATGGGAAATCGGTGTCAGTATCGGTTCAAGTTTCAGTGCTGGAAAAACAAAAGTCTCCAGTACGAAGACTACATTTCAGGGCAATCGTGTTTTTGTTAGTTAGCATCCTAAAAACGATCAAGTTGTTTCCAATTCCTAATTAACTTTATAATTTATGGTTTTACATTCAAGATTCTGACATATTTGGGCTTATTTTTAATGATCACTGCAATGTGTACCTTAAATTTAGGTCTATATGTGAGTAAATTGTAAGTTTAGTTGTTTTTCAGTCTTATTTCAGTTCGTTATCTTACAAAGCTAGGACAGATTTGTAGAATAAGTTACGTTTTCTCTAATTTGGAGTCAAATTTAATCAGAATTCCCTTGAATAAATAATATTTTAAAGTGCAATTGCCTCTTAATACGATTATCTTAATACTAAACCATAAACTTTAAACAGAAAGCAGCCCTGCGACCTCGATAACTTCTAAAAAGAATACAAAGGCTCCTTTAAGGGAATATTTAAATACCTTCTAGCTATGATTACGGCTCCCAAACACAGGCTGCTTACTCACCTTTGCCCATTGACGGTGGCCTGCAAGCTGGCGTCGGGGGTTTGTGTGTTGGAGTTGTCCGACGTCATCGAGTTGACGGAGGAGAGCGAGGACAGCACCTCGGAGACGGGGGCCACGCCCAGCGACGACAACATCTCGTCGAGATCCCTGAAACAGGCAAACACCACGGGTTATTCTCAGTTCACTGGCAAAGCCTTAAAGAGCAAACCCACTTCCGTTGATCCTTGTCGATGCCTGCACCGCCGCCAATACGGCCGGCCGCTTCCTCCATGTCCTTGATCTCCTTCTCGCGCCGCCGGCGATCCTTCTCCTCGCGCAAGGCGGCCAGCTTGGCCTTCTTGCGTTCCAGCTCAGCCTTGCGATCCATTTCGGTGGCTGCTTAGGACTTGGGTGAGTGTGCGGGAGGTTTGCTGGAGCGGAACTGGAGCTGGTGTGGAACTGCAGGTGGATCTCGGGCGAAGAAACTCTCTGCAAGGCAAGGGAGGCGTGATTAATGGTGGCTCTGATGATGTCACCAACTGGCCTGGCCTGGCCAAGTGCGAAGAAAGCGTGTGTGCGTGGGGCTCGACACACCACGGTTCCAACTGGCGCTCACAACTGCATTTGCAGCTGTCCACGAATCTATATTAAGCCGTAATCTCAAACTCTAATCGGACCATCTGTGCGCGCACCTTGCTTTCTTCGCGAAAAAAAAAATCAATAATTTCGATGCGCCCACTGACGCCCAGTGGTTGCTTTTCTTGCTCGTTTTCAACCTCTTTTGGCCTCGCTCAGCCTTAGTGTAGATGGTATTTATCTAGAACTTGGTGTTACCCACCTCTGGCCGTGCTTTTCACGTTGGTCTGCTGGTGGTTAAGTACTTAATTTAACATTTTTCAACTGTGTAAAAATGCGACTTTAATGTTTTGACTCAGTGTTGCCAGATGAAAATTTTGCTTTCCTCCTAAAAAATCTCAAATAGTCATTATTTCCCCCTAAAAAATCCAGTCTTCCCCCTAAATTTAAAAAATATGTTAATGAAATCAAAACTCAATAAATTCGATGTATTTATTTTTTATTAATTGCTATTTACAAATATATTTATGCTAAAACGAAATAGGTCTTTGAATTATTCAATTATTAATTGGATTTACAAACAAAGTTGACAGAGCTAGAGATGGAACTTCGCCCAGCTTACCCGTTACTAGTCACAACTATTGTCACGGCAGCCACAAAAGGAAAGGGGCCCTGCCCGGAGTTGAAGGCGACCAGACAGTTGGGAGGAGGCGGTGCCTAAAACTATGTAGTCCAATAGTTTGCCTGGAGGGACACTTTCCAAATTGGGATTTTCTTTGTATCCTGGAGATAACAGCTAACAGCTGGCGTGACTGCGATAGTCCAACAGCTCGGCACGCATCTCTAGCACAGCGATCTGGCAACCCTGTAGCGCTCAACAGCACACTGTTAGCTAACGTTAATAGTAACATTTTTGAGAATTTTAATTTAAGAAATAAACTTAAATGTTTAGAAATTGCATAGAAATGCATTGCATTGCTAAAATAATTTTTAAATAAAATAATATAATAGGTTTTCCTTCGTAAAATTCCGCCCCTACTGTCTGCTTTCTGCTGTCATGTTAACCGTTAACAGATGTAAGCCAGCACAGATCGCCAAATTGTGGGAGTATTTCCACCCTCAAAGAAATTTTTGTATGCATATTTTTAATATATGTATGTATGTATAACTATGTATGTGTATACCTAAGTAAATATATTCTTCATTATTGTAAAATAAATTTCTGATTAATGTAATTTTAGTTTCTTCTAGAAGGTTTCAGGAAGAACTTAAGAACTTGTAATAACGGTTATTTTTAGAGTGGCATTTAATTTAAAAGCTAAAGCTCGATATCCTTGCTCTTTTGTTGTACCTTATATACATATCTAAGATAAATAAGCTTAATAATAATAAATTTAGGTTTTTATTTCTCTTAGTTTGAGTACGAAGTTCGCTTTTCGAGTTTATATACATATGATACATACATATGTAGATAAATATATTGGGGTTTTTTATTATTATTTTTCTTATAATTACAAAATGCTTGCCATTAGCAATCTTTGCTAGCTAATTTCGATATGCAGTCCACGTTCGCCGGCAAGTGAAATCTCAAGAACCCGTCGCCGTGGAAATAGAAAGCTCGATGAGAATGCGCAATTAAATGATTTGTCTTTCTATAATTTATGCCACCAATGCCACCAGCTGTTGTTGCTGCACTTAACTGTTAATACACCTGAGTGTGTACGTGGGTTTTCGTTTTTTTGTTTTTACGTTTGCAATTACCTGTTAATTGCTTTTCTGACCCGACCCCAAAACATCGAAGAACCAACGATCCCCTTTGAGGTTTATTTTTGGTTTAACTCTTGGGCGCATCAGCATTTGACGACCCATAAACTGGCTTCGGACTCGAATCGAAGCCCAGTGCAGACGGAGGCGCTCTTTCGGATCTCCATGTCGTAACCGCAGTGATAAACCGGACTGGATCCGATCCGAATCGATTCCATGTTGCAGTAAAAACCTTGAATTGCCAAATCTTTAACTGCTTTTGCTCCAGGCTGATAAATCGGCAACCAAACCGATCAACCGACATCTTGCATACGGCCAGTTGCCAAACCAAAGCGATGAGAGCGGCATTTTTCTTATTATTTTATTTCATATTGTTTCTATTTGTTTTGTTTTCTTTCGAACTGCTAATTGCAAACCAAATCCAAACCAGTCGCACTCACTCACAGGCCGCTCGTTGGGATTTAATCGTGTTTAGTTTACAAATTAATTTGCCAATTGAATTTCAGATTTCTGAGCTTCCAAGAACCACCTCTAGACGAGAGTAAAAGTGTCTTTTTAATTAGCCAGGCCGCGACGCGCGGACCTAAACTAGTTTCCAGCTCCGTCTGGTTTTGCCGCATCTCGGATCTCGGATATCGGCTCTCGGATCGCATCTCCCAAGGACAGCGGCTTTTGGGCCATTGCGTGGTGTGTTTAGCATATTTATGCATATATTATGTACATATATTACCGGCATTACTCCGCTCTTTCGCTTCCCCTATCGGGATGTGACACAGTTTTCCCTCAGCCTCCAGCAGCCACCAGTTCCACGGATGACGTTGTTACATGGGATGGGCGTCACTAGAATCGTTTCTGGGTTGGGTCTTATGGAATGAGAAGCAATGCTTGGAGGAGGAAGAAGCTAAGACCTAACAATATCGAAGACAAAACCGACTGGGCTTGCCATTTGTTTAAAGAAAATTTATTTTAAATTATTTTCAAATTAAAAGTAAAAAGGTTTTGGGTTTTAAGTATTTCTCAACTTGAAAACTGAAAACTTGAAGCGTATTTTCTGAATCCCCTTTCGCTCCTTCCATGGAGGACTCGTCTTCAAGGCTACACCTCTCTCGTCCTTGCTCTGCCCTCTTGCAACGTCACTTTTTCGGCCACGGATGTGTCCGTTTTTTGGCTTAATTCGTTACGGTCTTTTGTGAGCTGGCTTTTAGCGGAGTAAAAAGAGCCATTTGCATGCGGCTCATCAACTCCAAAATCAGCTCTCAACCCAACTCACAATCAGGCCCCGGGGAGCGTTGCCGCATATGAATTTGTTTATGTTCATTTCGGTGTCTCGGTGTCGCTTTTTTTCGGCCACATCGACACACTGATCGCTGGGAATACCCTACCAGTGGAGGATCCTGCTGATCTCTCGATAAGCCTATATTCACATCGGTTTATTTTTAAATGCGGAAACACGTTTCTAGCCAATAAAAACATCTTGGTTTAGTACGAAATTGTAGAAATTTAAAGTTTATAATTAGTTCTTTTGGTGGGTTATAATTTAAGGGGTTTCGTTACTGTAATTACTCTGTAATTTCCTTGGATTAAAGTTTAGCAACGAAATTGTTATTAAGCTTTCACTTTATGTTAAATTAATTTTCATGAAGAAATGTTCAATGAACAAATTGTAGTTTTATTTCAATAATTTCTATTGCTTTTTTGGATTTGAAACCAATTAAAGTTATGCCAAAAAGTATGCTACTAAATGTTATCACTTGATTTATGATCTGAAATATTTAATTAAACATTTGTTGGGGCCTTTTTAAATGATTTAAAATCTAATGTAATTTATGTAAGGACAGCCCTGTATATTTATGATTCAATTAGGTTTTCCAGAGCCCCAAGAATGGGGAAAAGAGTCAGGGGTGCCCCAGGGGTGATGTACAAAAGTATGCAATCAAATGTTTGAGCCACCAAATTCAGAGGAAATATGTACTTTTTTATGAGAAATATTGTAGCAAAGCTTAAGACGTATTTTAAAAAGATTTCAAAACTCTAGTGCTCTTGTAGAACCTCCGAGAATATATTTCTTTTATATTTGTTACCTTGTTAGAAGTTGCTTTCATTGATTTCTTGGTTCACAAGACAATTATAAATCCGGTTTGGTTTTCCCTTAAATTGTTTACTTAGAGAGTCATTAAGAAATGTTCTAGAAGGTTTTCCATAGGCCAGGACAAACCCAAGAGCTCCTTGTTGAAGGATATCCCTCCAACGGCTTCCTGGATCTCGTCTCTGGTACTTTCTTGCTTTATTATTTTTTTTTTGTGTAGTCCCATTACATCTTCGGTTGAGCTCGGCTCGGGCTCGCCTTTCCTCGCCGCCTGCGCCCAGGTTAAGTGTGTGGCTGTGGCTCCCGTCCCAGTCCCAGTGCCAGTGCCAGCTCCGGCTACGGCTCCAGCTGTGATCGGCGGGGGGAAGCGATGGTGGCCCCTCCCATTGCCATCGCTCTGCCGCCGCTGACGGCGCCGTCGACGTCGCTCGGAGCCGGCAAAAAGTCTTGAAAAGTGCGCCTCTTTGGCGTTCCGTTGTTAGTTTAGTTTAACCATCGCAGCGCTTGGGTCGCGATCAGTTGCTCAGAGGCCCAGTTCCAAGTTCCAAGATCCCAGCTCCCAGCTCCAGGATCGTCTTCGACTTGCCTGTATTATTTTAATTTTTTTTCTGCCACCGGAACACCAGCACCGAGCCCAAAATGAAGTTATTTTTATGTGCCATTGCCGTGACGCTGTGTGTGGCGACAAGTGAGTGTGAATCTCGGAATATATATCTTCGATCTGTGTCCAGTTTTGGCGTGATCCGATCCGATGCTGCTCAGAAATCGCAACTTGTTGCTAATTGCTTTGACACTGACACCAAAAAGTATAAAAAAAAAAGCCAAGATTGTTTCGGTACACTGTGTATATTTATTTGCTTTGCCGAGAGTTTTTGGCTAATGACATTTAGACTGGTCCAAAGACTGCGACCCAACCTAAAATCGAGTTGCGATTGCAGATCCAAAAAACGAGATGCAAAACCGGCTGGGATGGGTCCCTCCGTCGTCTGGGAAAACTGGAAAGCTGGCCAAGCCCAAGACCTGTCCGCTGGCTGTCTCTCAGTCTCTCGGTCTGTCTGGTTATGCAACTCGTTGGCCTAGAGCTGAGCGAAGTCGTGTCTGCCAATGGTTACTCTCCCATAACCAGAAGATTGGCTTGATATTCAAACTAATCTCTGCTCAAAATCAAAATCTTAATTAAAAGACATCACAGAGATCTCCTCTCACATCCATAATCCAAAAGGTCATTTGAAAAGTCTTCCTTAGCTTCAAAACTCTTTAGAAAATTTCAGAAACTCTGTGACTCGGAAGAGCATATTTTAAAACAAGCCACCTTTAAATCTCTAAAGATTTCTGGAATATTCCATACCCTATATGGATTAAAGTGTTGTAATAAAATAATTCAGTACTAAAATAAGTCTCAAAATGAATTACAAATTCTCATTTGGCTAATCTTCAGCTCTTCTCTATTCCTCTCTTTTAATTACCTTTAACATAATGGCTTTTATTTCTCCAAAAATATAACAAAGGAAATCCCTACATAAATTGAAAACAATCTCCCAATTTTAGTTATTACTATTACCATATTCCCAGACAATCGAATCCGATCATATCCTTCTATCGCCCGCGGTTCATCACTAACCATTTACCGTTACCCGCTTGGCGTCCATCTCTAGTGCAAGCAGGAAACCGCAAATGCGGAATTGCCATCGATAAATCAAGTGTTCGATCTCGTTACACTTCTGCGTGTGATTGAGGCGTTCGGAAAGTGAAAGTGGGAAAACAAGTTGATTGACCGCCTCCTTCTTCTTCTCCTCTCCCTCCTCTCTAGCCGTGTCCGCTGCCAACAGCAACAACTACGAGTGCCCGAAGCCCAACGGTCAGTTCGCCGATGAGGTGCAGTGCGACAAGTTCTGGGTGTGCGACGAGGGCGTGGCCAAGGCGAAGCTGTGTCCCGACGGCCTGGTCTTCGATCCCCTCAACCGCAAGATCAACAAGTGCGACCAGCCCTTCAATGTCGACTGCGAGGACCGCACGGAGTTGCGTAAGTTTTGACATCCTTGTTTTAAAGCTTAACTACCGGGAGGAAACCTGTTTCTGCGGAAATATGTCAAGGCAAAGTACATTTTAGAGATTTAAGGGGAGATTTCGTATATACTCTGTGAGTTTGGCTAGAAGAAATGTGAATCTGTAGTCTTAATTTATCAGACATTGAAAGGAAACTTAATTTTTAAACCTTTGGCCAGTTATCGATATTAATCGACTTAAAAGATCTAGTGGGTTAGACCGATTAATTTTTAAACCGTAGGCCAGTTATCGATATTAATCGACTTAAAAGATCTAGTGGGTTACAACGATAAATAATATGAAATCGAAAGAAATATACAAATATATGTATATATATATGATATAATCTGATCAGTTTTTACTTGAGATTATCTATTTGGGAACCTGTCTTTTCGATTTCATTTATACTTTATATAGCCTGTAAAAAAGAAATATCAAACTTTGTATTTTATCAAATTGTTAGAGTCTTTATCGCTAATAATACTGTTTTAAATTTGAATTTAAGTTTTAAATATATTAGATTCTTATCTTAACTCATAAAACATAATCTTTATGTCCAATTGGTTGATCAAAATCAAATTAATTTGAATTCATTTCCGCCTACTCTTGCCAAAAATTAGCATCAGAGCGAGTTTTTAGATTTCACATTAAATTTTGCATAACTTTGGAACCGTCCATCTATAAATATGTTTCTATATTTAATGAAATCTTAAAAAACGTGTTGAATTTCAAAGATATTTCATAAAAATCTCACATTTTCTGATAGACCTTAACCCTACTTTGTAATATATTTGTGAAAAATCATCCGAAATTTTTTTTGTTTTTACAGAGGAACCCAAGTCCAGCAAGTACTGCCCCCGCAAGAACGGTTTCTTCGCTCATCCCGATCCTGCCGTGTGCAACATCTTCTACAACTGCATCGAGGGTGACGCCCTGGAGACCAAGTGCACCGTGGGCCTGCACTTCGACGAGTACTCGGGCACCTGTGTGTGGCCCGACACCGCCAAGCGCGAAGGTTGCAATCCGGAGCAGCGTAAGTGTCCAGAACTGAGTGCTCCCCAGGGAGAGAACCGGCAGTAATTGCTCCTCTTCCTCTCCTTTGGTAATAGGTACCTCTGAGACCGGCTTCGTGTGCCCCAAGGATCAGCCAAAGACCGACGATCGCGGCCAGGTGGTGACCCATCCCAAGTACCCGCATCCCACCGATTGCCAGAAGTTCTACGTGTGCCTGAACGGCGAGGATCCGCGCGATCTGGGCTGCCAGCTGGGCGAGGTCTACAACGATGCCACCGAGATGTGCGACGCCCCGGAGAATGTGCCCGGCTGCGAGGACTGGTACAAGGAAGCCGATGACAAGAAGGACTAAGAAGGAGCTTGTACCCCCTTCCCATCGCATCCATACACACACACTCATGCACACAAGCACAAAACACACACACACTGAAAACAACACGGATTCGCGTCTTAGTCACTTAAAGTTAGTAGTTCTAGCCCATTTCCTATAGAACGTATGTGTAGCAGTTAAACTTCAATACTCTGTTTACCCCCTGACTCTCTGACTGTCTGTCTTTCTTCTATAAATTTCTAAAAACTATCTTCTATCTATCTATCTATCTATCTTTTTATCTCTCTATGCTCTCTTCTATTTACTTCTCATCTCTAAGTCTATCCCTATCTCCCTGTCTCTGTGCCCAACCGAATCTTCTGCCAAATCGCTGTGTATATATTTCCCATTTTCCAAACTTTCACCTAATTATTATACAAAAAAGAATAAACTGATTTTTTTATAAACTATACTTTATACTATACTTTACTACAACTATCTGTCTATCTTTACCTTTCCTATGACTATGACTCTTTTATGTTTCAGCTTACTCTGATTCTACGAGAATATTCTGTAATATCCTGTTCTTTCAACCCAAACTATTATTATACCCTTTCGGTAAAGAATTTATCTTTTAACTATACATAAACTATTTTTATCACTTAAATTTGTTTGCACTTCCTGGAGTTTTCCCTTTTCTTAATTTCTTTTCTTGATCTTGCATCTTTATCTATCTTGGATATGTGTTTCTTAAAAGTTTTAAATCATTTTAACTAATTTTCTTGATTTAAATTCTTAAAATCTAGTTCTTGTTTTCTATTTATAATTCCCTTTTTATATTTCCCTATGTATTTATCTGCTTATTTCTAAAGTTTTTATAAACCCGAAGCTTAACTCTTTGAATTCTGTTCTTTTTGTTTTCCATTTCATGGTTTATATGGTTATGACACAATTTGTTTTATCATCTGTTAATATTCTTTAAGCAACTGTCATCTAAGAACCTTTAAACATATTTTGAGAACTATAATTTATTCTTTAATGTTTGATAAATTCATGTTTGGTTGGTGACTTGACTTTCCTTTCTTGACTCAATACTTCTTTTTAACTAACTTCCCAGTTTCGGTTTTCCTTTCTAATCATTCTCAATCATTTGAAGCAACTGACTTCTTAGAACCCTTGAAGATATCTCTAGAGCTATCATTTATTTTATTTTTATTCTATAATACTTCATATTTGGTTGGTTCTTGACTCTTCTTTCCTTACCCAACCCTATTTTTAAACTTACTTCCCAATATCTCTAGTCTTTTCTAAACATTCTCTAAGAAAATACTATTTTTCGTTTATAATTCTCAATTCTTATACTTTTTCACACTTTTTACTTTATTTTTAGAATACTTTCCTTATATTAAAGCCTGTTTAAGTTCTTCCTTACTATTCCCAGTGCTTAGTGTGCAAAGCCCCCGAATATTTGGCTTAACACTAATGTTTTGTAAGCCCATTCTACTTAAGTCACCACTTAAAGCAACCCTCCTCCATCATCCATAAAATCCCAGTTCGAATTTAATTAAACCATGATTTCCAAACTATACAAAATCAGTGTGTGCATCTCGTTTGGGAAATGTGTATGCGAGCGAGCGAGCGAGTGATCGATTGATCAATCGATCGATCGATCGCCGGCCTTTCACTGCGCACGCAAACTCTGGGGCATCGGCGGGTGATCGATCCATTAGCCCTTTGTGCT
Organism: Drosophila lacteicornis; assembly: GCA_008044355.1. Taxonomy (NCBI): domain Eukaryota; kingdom Metazoa; phylum Arthropoda; class Insecta; order Diptera; family Drosophilidae; genus Drosophila; species Drosophila lacteicornis. The sequence goes on from VNKF01009170.1 coordinate 23,598, forward strand.
GGCCATTTGTCCATTTGCTTAGCCAGCGGACAAAGAGTCGTTAATTACCAGCTAGAGTTGGCCAAAGCAAAGCCAGGCACAACTCATGTAAATGAAATGAAGTAAAAAGGCTGCGACTGCTGCGGCTGCGGCTGCTGCTGCGGCTGTCGGAGAGGTGTTATGCAATCGGCGCAGCCGCAGCGGCAAAGTTTTGCAATAGTTAACAATGTAACGGTAATCGGCCAACGGGACCCAATCATGAATGAAGCTTATGGTCTGCGCGAGCTTTGCCTTTTACTTTCAATCACACACGCAGCCAGTGGAGCTCACAGCCGGATTTGGCGGTTTTCTTTTTTTATTTTCAGGAGCCTCTATGAAAATGAGTAAATGAAAATATCTCTTGCCTAAATTTGTTTATCAATTTGAAGATCCATTATTTAAAATAACCAATTTTCATTTGTTATTTAATTATGGTTTACAGTGATACAAGCAAATCCTTGATCTGCTTTCATCCTAAGACATAACAAATAAGTAAATGATTCCAAATACAGCTTAATTAAAGTATATTTGCTTTTATTTTACAACTATTTCTGAGGAAACTACAAATTCGGATTTCTTGCCGGGTATTCAAGCTCGAGGCACTTGGTGTCATAGAACTCATCATCCGCAATGTTATTTCTATCAATTTTTGTGCTATTTTAAGAAAACCCTTCCCTAATTCCCTTATATCTAAAATACCTTCTTATCGGCACACCTTCTAGGTAAAACATTGAGGTAGTTATTATTTTCTATAGATTTTTGGGCTCGACCGCTATCTTTAAGGAATTGTGATTACAAAATTCAAGTTTTTTCTTTATTAATATCATAGTTTAGAAGTAAATAATACGGCGTTACCATAGATTGCTATGGGTTTGAGATCAATTGAATTGGTGCCCCAAAGTAGGCAATAAAATAAGTTGTACAGGTTTGTAGCCTACCTGCGGACACCGTTTTAATTGATTTGAAATAATTAAGCAGAATTTTCAAGGAAAATATAACAATGCGATTAAAGGGAAAAGTGATTGAATTTTAATACTTAAGAAATTCTTAAAGTTTAATTTTTGTAAATGTTGTTTAAATTTGTGAACATTTTCAAAAATAACATGTAATCAAGAGAAGTATTTCAGAAATTGTATACATTTTTTTAAAGAGAGTTTATTTACAAATTAGTGAACACAACTTATTAGTACTTAATATTAATGTTTACTTAACAAATTCTTTAAGTGTAAGTTAGTTATAATTTTTGTTTAAATAAATGAAAATAAGCAAACAAACAAAAAATCATATAATTAGAGGAGTATTTCATAAGCTATATCTTAAGAGAGTTTTTAAAAAAGATGGGAAAATATGTTGCTATATTACTGGCTATTTTTCCTAACGGTTCAAACCAAACTAATTCAAAATTTAGAAAATGATCTTATATTTCTCAACTCTGTTTTTGGCGGAAAAAAGTAGCTGAATTTGTAGCCCGCTGTACAGTCACACCTCCCACACATACATAGCAACAACAATAACAACAACCACAATAAGATTTTGTGACAACACTTCAGCTGCGCCACCCCCACCCCCACCCCCGCCTTGATCACTGTCACCACCCCCAAACCGCCCCCAAACGCCCCCAGCCGCCCACAAGCTTAGCCCAGCGCATTGAAAAACCAACAATAATTTGTAAAGCTTTGCGAAAACTTTGGTTTGCTTTGTGGTCTTTGTTTTTGTTTGATTTTTTGGTGGTTGGCTTTGCTTTGGGGTTTTTGTTTTGCTGTTATTTCTGCGTGTGTGTGTGTGTGTGTGTGTTGGTGTGTTGGAGTGTGGTCGCTGTCGCCACCGTGCGACGCTGCGCCGGCGCAGTCGCTGCTCTGCTTCTTCTTCTTCTTCTTCTTTGAGCGCGGCATAAATCTTTCCAGTTGAGTTTGGAACGCGAACCCGTCGAAACGTGCCAGCGGAAGTATCTGTCTCTGTTGTTTTTTTTTGGGAATTTGAAGTTTTAGCCGCGCATTCCATATTTTTGAATATCCATCTTAGCTGTCTGTATATCTTTTTTTTCGGTGTGTTCCGCGAGTGTGTGCATATTTTTAGTGATCACTCACTCACTTTGCATTTCCGGCCGTACAAATATCACAGAGGAAACATGCAGCGACTCCAACTGTCCAGCGTCCTAATCCTGGCGGCCTGCTTTGCCAGCGGTAAGTGGTGGTCGTTAAGTGGCCAAGTGGCTTAGTGGTTACCCAATGGCCAAGTAGGGCCTTGGAATGGACTCCCAATTAGCGCAACCTTTCGATTGCCTCGCGTGTGTGTGGTGTTATGGCGAAGCTTTTACTTTCAAAAATCCGAACAAATTTCAAAAACACAAAAAACAACACAAGAAATTCCATTGCAATCGCAGGGAGCGAGCAGCTTGGAGGGTGGAAGAAGGTGGAGCTTCGAGTTGACCAAAGTACCCAGCCGATATAGACGTTAGACTCTTTTGTTCTCACCCCGAAGTCCGTGTTAATCCAGTTTAATTACTGGTTTCAAGCCGAAGGCTAAGTCCGCAGATTAGCCACTCTGCTCCACTTAACCCTGAGCCCCATACCCCCGATATAACGATATCCATAGCTGATTTGGCATGCAGATCGGGTGCCGATCAACGATCAACGATCAACGATCACCAATCCTCCAATCACTTTTGCTTTTGTTTCAGCCAAACCGACTGGACTGAGACTGACTCACTTGGGTGTGGGCCAGATCTTGGTGCTGGGCACGGCTAATACACCATATATCTTATATCATGTCTGCCTAATGAACTGAGGCAAATGCCAAGCCCGGTGTCAAAGTAGAACTCGGTCTTGTCAAACCAGTTGACAATTAAGTAAGAATATAAATAAAACAAAGACTCCGAAAGCGATCGCATTATACGATCTAGTTCTGGGTTAACCAACGCGACCAGTTTCCCCCAGTCGAAAGGTTGGATAGATCAAATAAGATTCAAATGGAATTAGTAATCGCACGTTTGCGGCTTATCGATAAGCCATCGATTTGTCGTCTCTTGCGTCAGAAGAATATAAGATTTACATAATAATTCGCCGGCATATAATCCGATACAGTTTCAATCTTTTGTCGGAAATTCCTGTGATAATTTAGGTATCCAAGAATTCATTCAGGCAAAGAGAACGATTAACATTTAGTTATCGAATATCCGTTAAAGAAAATAGCTTGATTAGCATTTTGTTATCGATCGTCTTATATATATTTGAAACATTCACAGGAAACGTGACTTGGAATCTCAAAAGGTTTCGATCATTGGTCTGAAAGTTCTTCGATTATTCAAGGAGAGATGTCCATATTTCATATCGAAAATTCACTCAAAAAATATGACGATTAGCATTTTATTATCTAAAATTCCTCAAGGAAAAGAGCTCGATTAGTATTTTGTTATCGATTTCAAACGTTAAAAATATAAGGGTTTTAATCTGAAAGTCTCTCGATTATTCACGGAGAGATATCCATTGGCATATTGGTATGGGAAATGTATGCAAGAAAATAGAACGATTGACATTATTGTATCGAAATTTAACAAACATTTTGTTATCGAAAATTCATTCAAGCCAAGAGCTCGATTTGCATTTTGTTATCGATCATCTTATATATATTTCAAACGTTAAAAAGAAAACGATTTTAATCTTGCAAACTCAAAGAAAATCTGTTGTATGATTACTTAATCAATTTAGTTTCTAGAACCCCTGACAATATCCTAGCGGAGATTTGCCAATCCTGATCATCAAGGATCGATGACACTCTCTCTTTCGCTACCAAAACCCATTGACAGCTATTTACGAGCAAGACAAATTACCGGAAATCTTCAGAGATTTAAATATATGCATTGTGGAGTGTTGAGCTTGGCGCTCACTCTTTGCTTTTCGGCTGTGGGCTTCGAGAAAAGTGTCGGCAGACAGCAGACAGGCAATCAACCCGCTGCCCGCCCCATCTCGATGGCATCGGCATTCCAAGCGTCCGCTTACATCACACACATGCTCCATCCATGCTGCTCCACTCCGCCGCTCCATGAGATTCGCATCGCAGTCGCCGCTAGACGCGGTGCGAAGATGCGCGAAAGTGTCGTGGCGGCGGCGGTGGCGGTGGCGTCACTTGCACTTGCCCCAAAACCAGTTGGGCAGGTGGAAAGCCGGGGAGGCCGGGGTATTTTGGATTCGGATTCGGATGCAGCTGGGAGGCGGACCGAGCAGACGGACTGGCAGACAGGAAGGAAGTAGATGCGGCTGCAACAGCGACTGCGATTCGGGTTTGACAATGGTGGGAACAGTTTCCATAGATGTCAAACAATCGATGCAATTATCGAATTAATCGTTTCGTTTACAAGGCCATTCGTTATTGAAAAATATAATTAAATTAAAGCTTAGATTGTTGCCAAGATCAAGGTAAAAATAATAGGAAAGGAAACTAAGAAAAGAAAGTAGAAATACAAATATTAATAATATAATTTTCAATATATTTTTAAGATCTTTAACTTAACTCGTCCTTAATGAATTACATCCATTTCCAGGCCAAGCCCTGGCTGTGGGCTCTCCGGAATGCCCGGAGAAGTACGGTGAGCAGGCGTATGCCCACACGGAGAACTGCGACCAGTTCTTCCTCTGCACCAACGGCACCCTGACCCTGGAGACCTGCGAGAACGGCCTCCTCTTCGACGGCAAGGGCGCGGTGCACAATCACTGCAACTACAACTGGGCGGTGGACTGCAAGGGCCGCCAGTGGGATCGTAAGTCGAGTCCCATCTCCATCCCTCTAGAAAGCTACAATCCCTTGCCTTCCCCTTAGCCACTCCCATCTCGACGCCCGGCTGCGAGTACCAGTTCGGCCTGTACGCGGTGTCCAAGGACTGTTCCACGACGTACATCAAGTGCGCCCACGGAGAGCCCCATGAGCAGGACTGCGATGCTGGACTGGCCTACGATGAGCGCATCCACGGCTGCAACTGGCCGGATCAGCTGCTGGAGCACTGCAATCCCGAGGGTAACTCCATCAGTAGGGGAAAGTGACTTAAATAGTAAATAAAATTAACATTTCAGCCGTCGTTGGCTTCAAGTGCCCCACCAAGGTGGATCCCAACTCGGTGGCCGCCCGCTTCTGGCCCTTCCCCCGCTTCCCCGTCTCCGGCGACTGCCACCGCCTCATCACCTGCGTGGAGGGACATCCCCGTCTGATTAGCTGCGGCGAGGACAAGGTCTTCGACGAGCACACGCTCACCTGCGAGGAGCCCGAGTACGCCAGCGGTGGCTGCGCCAACTACGGCAAATAGGCAAATATCGCGCAGAGATCGCAGAGATCGCACATCGCAGATCGCTCTGTATATACGAACATACTATATGTGTAAAGCTCAAAGCCCCACTAGCTGCTCCACTGGCCCACTATTGCTGTTTCCTCTCTTTGACACACGCGCCTGCACTGTCCCGATTTCCTAGCCCCAGATAAAGCCACGCCGAAAATGTTGCGCAATCCGAGTTGTTTCGCTTGTTTTCTCATGTCTCTCTTTCTGTAATATTAACCTTTTTTTTGTTGTTTGGTCTCTCTCTTTTTGTATATGAATCGCAATAAAGTTAATTTTATTTATTGTACATTTATTCAAGGCACAAAATACGCAATTGAAAGAGTGAAATTATGTTTCTATGTTGAGTAAAAATCGGGGGGGATTCCATCAATAAATGATTTAGGAATTTAATTCAAAGATTTCTTCGAAGCAGAGGTGCTCAGGGCCCTGACTCGCGGGTCACGCACAATATGCACAGAATGTAAACAAGGAACCAGTGGGAACAAGTTGTCTGCCCAGATCTCAGAGACTATAAGAGCTAGAGTTACCAAATTTGGTGACAACATTAGAATCTATTGCACGCGAATCAAGTTTGTTTTAAAATTTGGCCACGCCCACTTCCGCCGCCGAAAATCGTAAAAATCTTTATAAAAGCTATAGTCAAAATTTTCGTCTTCAAGTAAATAGATAAAATAAATAAGTAGGCATTCGCGGACGTTTTCTGAAAATTTGAGTAAAATCGGATGATAAACATGGAAGTTATTAAACAATACATTTTCTGTGTATGCTTCTTCGGCCAAAAAGGCTGTAGCGAAAAAAGTGTTGCGTGCTTTCAGGCGCAGTATTAATTCGTAATGCTGCTGCGTGCTGCTATGCATTAATAACCTTTTGCTGTTTTAGGCCGCTGTATTAAAACACCCAGAAAACATTTTTTTTTTTATTCGTGTATATATGTGTATTTTTTACAATTTAACTAAATTGAAAGAACAACATATTTGACTATAAAGCAAAGCACAAACGAAAAAATGCAAGAAACCCACGCTTTATTGTTATTGCCTTGTCAATTTCCGGCTGTGCTAATGTTGGAGGGCACAGAAAATATTTAAGTTTGTGGTCTCGTCGTTTGCTTTCTCTGACTTGTCTCGCTGCCTTTGCTTGTCGTTGCTAATCGTCGTCTTTGCTCGCCGCTTTTACTCGTCGCTTTGATTTTCGTTTGCTCGTTTTCAATGGTTGGTACCTAAGATATTCTTAGTAGGCTTGCACCTTGATTTTAGGCTACTCTAAAACGATCGTAGTAGCAAACGCTGCACGTGTCAAAAATTCGTGTCGTGTCGCCACAATCAAAAGTTTCTCGCAGTCACAACTTGTTTCTCGTAGAGACAAGGTCCTTTATAATTTTCTGTACAAATTTTCAATCAACAAAACCGAAATCAAAAAGGTAAAAAACTTAAAAAAAAAACCTTTATTTAAGCTATAGTCGTAATATTCAATTGTTTCGATATGTTTCAGTGTCACCTAAGTAACCAGAGGACAGAGATTAACTAAACGAAAGAGACTAAAGATGGCTGTCAATGTTCACGCCACAAGTGCCACGTCAGAGAATCTCTCGCGGAACGAACTGCTGGCATGGGTCAACAATAGTCTGCAATCGCAGTTCTCCAAAATCGAGGAGCTATGCACGGGCGCTGCATACTGCCAGTTAATGGACATGATGTTTCCGAATTCAGTGCCCGTGAAGCGTATCAAATTCCTAACAAATCTGGAGCATGAGTTCATAGAAAACTTCAAGATACTGCAGGCTGGCTTCAAAAAGATGTCCGTGGACAAGATAATACCCGTTGACAAACTGATCAAGGGTCGTCCCCAAGATAATTTTGAATTTTTGCAGTGGTTCAAAAAATTTTTCGATGCCAAATACAATGGCAGGTATTACGATGCCAGTGCTGTCCGCGAGGGCGCCCCGATGGGCTTCAAGTCCCAGCCCGGCACTGGCTCCAGTGGCTCCGGTGTGGCCAGCAGTCCTCGGCGTACCCCACCGGCAGCCAGGCGCCCTGCGGCCACGAAATCGGTAGTGAAACCCACCGTCGCAGCGAACAACGATTCACTGGAATCCGACAATGAAGAGCTCAAAGTGAAGCTCATGAACGCCCACAACCTCCTGAGTCAGCTGGGAGAGGAGCAGAAGGTGTCCTCCAACCTGCAGGAGAAGGTGGATAGCCTGCAGTTGCAGCTGGTTGCTTCTGGCCAGCAAGCTTCTAAGCGGGATCTGGAGATACAAGAACTTCGATCCGAACTGAGGCACGCCCTGGAGGCAAAGGATACTGCGAGAGCGGAACAAGTAGCTCTGGCAACGCAGCTTCAAGCTCTGGGTGAAACGGTGTCCAGTCGAGGAGGAAAGTTCGAAAAGGAAGTCGCAGATCTCAAGGGGTCACTAAACGAGCTGCAGCTGAAGCTGGCATCCATGCAGGAGCGAAAGGATTCGCTGGAATCCGACAATGCTGAGCGCATGGGCTCCAAGTCCCGGCCCGGCACTAGCTCCAGCGGTGTGGCCAGCAGCCATCGGCGTGCCCCACCGGCAGCGACGCGCTCTGCGGCCAAGAAATTGGTAGTGAAGCAAGCCGAAGCAAACAGTGAAGCAAACGACGATTCAGGAAGCTCGGTCAACGATCAGCAGACCGAGGAAATGCCCAACGAGGTCAGATGTACATGGAAAAAGTATTCCCAAATCTACTACGATAAGTTATGCGACATCGAGGCTTTTTGCAGAGAAGCCGAGAAAGCCGGTGACGCCGAAGGGGATCCGCTTGTTCAAAAGATCTTCGACATCTTATATGCGACTGAGGATGGTTTTGTGGCTCCAGACGAGTTACCGCCAAAGTAGGAAGCTGCTGCAGATCCAAGAAGTCAAATGTCATCGAAAAAAACGAGTGTCAAGGTTCGGACGCACTTATACACAAGCTCCAAAAAACAAACAGAATTACACAATAAAAACACATTAAAAATGTTCAAACTATATCAACGTATTTCGGAGTATATTGGCGTTCTGTCCAAGAACAGTTCACAAGGTGTATGGGTTTTAAATTATAAATAAAACTGATATAAAGACAAAGACAATCGGTCGTAGCAGGGTTGCGCCACTGGGTTTCTTCTCACTTCATCTCGAAGATGCATTCTTGAAATCGAGAGAAATTTGTTCTCAATTTAGTTATTTCGAAAAGAAACAATCCTGAAGTCAAGAAGAAGTTACTCTTAATCTTGTGCTTTTGGAAGAGGCCGAGACTACTATATAGAGCCGTTGAATTGAAAATCTGCTACGATAGTCCGATCCGATAGTCCGTTTAATTAGCGCTGCATTTTAGTGTTCCTATTGCAAATTTAAAATGACACACAATCAAAGTAGGCTTGTTGTCTGGGTTTTGACAGTCTGTCAACGATAGGAGTCTGACATTGAAAACGCACTAATTTAAGGCTGTTGGTGAAAAAGTCGAAATAAGTAATGGAGGATTTCACGAAAATTGAGAAGATTGGAGAGGGCGCGTATGGTGTGGTGTATAAAGGACGCAACCGCGTAACAGGTCAAATGGTCGCAATTAAGAAAATGCGCTTGGAATCGGACACCGGGGGCGTCCCTGCGACCGCAATCAGGTGACTTGTGATTTGTTAGGTCTTTTCGGTATCCATAAGCCCTGTTTAGGTGGAAGTACCACCCATAATTAAGCATGATAAAATGTACATACATAAGTACATCCTTCTCAATGTCTGCAATACCATTAGCCTATAACCGATTATCTATATCATTTATTAATAATTTACTCGACGTATTACCAAATTTGTTTCTCAATACAGGGAAATTTCATTGCTGAAAGAGTTGAAGCATGGGAACATCGTCTGCTTGGAGGCCGTTGTGATGGAAGAAAAGCACGTATATCTGATCTTTGAATTCCTCCCGATGGACCTCAAGATGTACATGGACTTGCTGCCGGCGGATAAGCAACTGGACAGTGAATTGGTCAAGAGCTACTTGTACCAGATAACGAGTGCCATTCTCTTTTGCCACCGCCGCCGAGTGCTGCATCGTGATCTGAAGCCAGAGAACTTGCTCATTGACAAGAACGGCCTGATAAAGGTGGCTGACTTTGGGCTTGGCCGCCCCTTTGGCGTTCCCGTGCGGATTTACACTCACGACGTCGTGACGCTGTGGTACCGGGCACCGGAAGTCTTGCTGGGCTCACCTCGATACTCCTGTCCCATCGACATTTGGTCCATCGGATGCATATTCGCGGAGATGGCAACGGGGAATCCGCTGTTCCCGGGAGACTGCCAAATCGATCAACTGTTCTGGATTTTTAGGTTAGTAATTAATTATATTGTGGGTTTATTTGCAAGATAATAACATTTGGACTTGCAGAATTCTAAGAACTCCTAATGAAGACATTTGGCCAGGCGTAAGTTCCCTGCCAGACTACCAGGACACATTCCCTAGCTGGTCGACCAACCAATTGAGCAACCATCTGGAAAATCTCGATGCCAACGGTGTAGATCTTATCCAGAGCATGTTAATCTATGATCCTGATCAACGCATCTCCGCCAGGGATGTACTGAAGCATCCGTATTTCGATGGGTTCGAGTCTGAATAATCTTTAGATTTTCAAAAACAACAATTTATTTTGGTGTAAAATAAACGAATTCAATATATTTTTATTAAATATTAATGTACCAATGATTATCTTATGTAAATACTAAAAATATTAGCTTGTTGATACAAAAATCTGTAAATTCGACAAAAAATGCGTATTGGAAGCAATAATAAAACCGAAAAACTAGCTCTCAAGTTGGAAAAGGAACAATTAGAATGGACTTTACAAGAGAATACTTGCTGGAGGATCATGCTTTCGAGAGAACCTTTGGTGGCTCTATTAAACGTATGCCTTCCTGGCCAATTCCTGGAGGAGGAACACTCGGAACATATAGAGATAGGAAGCTGCTTTTCCGGTTACAAAAAAAATACTTATAAGCATAAATACAGTATTATTACAATTAATACAATTCGATGTATAAAAGATTGCGGAAGTGGCGCATCCGGGACCAGTGCGGCTTGCAAGATCCATCGATTTCCAGGGCTAACCCACCTAGATCTATCACATCGAGAATACGACAAATCAATTATTGCTAGGGATTAAGATTTCGACTTAGACCTAGTCCACCAGGTGCCGGTTGTGGTCCTGGGGCGTGGAGAAGATGATCGCGTAGATGAGGCCGTCGCGCACAGACTCCGTGGGATTGCCCACGTTGAACATGAACTTCACCCGATGGCAGTTGGCATCGGGCACGCACGAGTACATGGGATACCAGCCGGTCTTGTTGAACACCACGTAGATCTTGTAGATCTGGTTGCGGTAGATGTACACCGGCCGGTCGAAGGTGATGTCCAGCAGCGAGTCGTAGCGCACGCGGGCCGTGCAATGTGTGTACGTGATCCGGGAGCCGTGCATGTCCTGGATGTGCGCGTACAGCACCTCCGTGTAGCGCTCCGTGAAGCCGGCGGAGGTCATCAGCTCGCCGCACAACACTCGCGTCGGCACCTGGACGCCGAGGATCCATATGTTCGTGTCCACCTGGAAGGTAACGCCCGCGTCCGTCACGCTCGTGTTGCGGAAGTCAAACTGGCGGGTCAGGGAGCGCATGCAGTAGGCGCGCACCATGTCGTTGTGCGAGTTTCCAGCGGCCGAGCCGGCTCCCGCTGCTCCCGTTGCGGCAGGTCCTCCCTCTCTGCCACTGCCCTCGTTATCGTTGCCGGCGGAGGCCGGGGCAGCTGCTCCTCCCTCATAGGCGTCGCCAAAGCAGCGCAGTGTGGCGGGGGCCGGCGCAGGTTCGGGTACGCCCACAGGTTCTGGGGCACGCATGCCCAGATCCTCGCCAGCGAAGCCGAAGCCAGCGCTGATGGATCCAAAGCGCGGCGCATTGCCCATCATCATGCCGCCGCCGCCGCCGCCACCGCCACCGCCTCCTCCCCCTCCACCCCGCACTGGCGGACCTGGTAGGGGGAAGCAAACACCGGCCGGGGCCAGTCCAGGGCCAGCGTGGCGGTACGAGGAGGAGGAGAGCTCCCGCTGGCCATGCCGGTGCCCCGACTCGTAGAAGTTGCGCGTACTGCGCGACACACAGAAGCCCTCGGGCATGTGGCAGTCGTTGAGCGTGGGGCTGGAGATCTTGATGAGGATGGCCAGGGCCTCGTGCTGCTGCAGGAGCTTGGAGCGTGCCGGTCCCTCGGCGAACTGCTGCGGCGTCATGGTGAGGAAGCGGATCTTCTTGACGGCCTGGCGCAGCATGGCGCTGTCGAGGATGGTGCGCTGGGCGTCCATGATGTTGATCATATTGGCGGCGGCATCGCCGGAGGCGTCGCTGTCGATGATCACCAGGTCATCGGAGCTGGCTGCCACTTCCAAAGGCGGCGAGGCAGAGACAGAGGCGCTGGCGGTGGCGGTGGCAGCAGCAGTGGCTGCAGCAGCAGCAGCAGCAGCAACAGCAGCAACTGCAGCTGCAGCAGCGGCAGCCGCCGAACTGGAAGTGGAGGCCATGCCGGCGTCCGTCTCAAAGCTATCGCCCTCGTCGTCCTGATGCATGTGCTGCACCATGGCCGCCACATCGGGCTCCATCTTGATCTCCTCGACCATCACATGGCTGCCGGAATCGTGGGGTGACTCCTTTGTGGGCCTGGCCTCGTTGTCCCGGTCTCCGCCGGCTTCCTCCTGCCCGCTCCCGCTCTCGCTCTCGTTGAGGATGCCCCGCTCGCTGGCGAACTTGAGCAGGCAGTTGAACAGATCCAGCTCGGAGTCGATGTTAAGCCGGTTCTGGTCGAGAATGGCCATCAGCGTGGAGACCTCGATGTCCAGGAAGCTCGGGTCGGAGAGCACTTCGCGCGTATTGGCCGCGATCAGGTCCATGCTGCTCTGCATGAGGCGCGGCTCGTCGAACAGCTTGGCGAACTCGTAGGCGCGGCAGGCGTTCTTCGGACTGAGATCCGCCCAAAGGAAGTGCGTGCAGCGCGTGACCACGTGCGGCAGCATGTACTTCTTGGCCACATAGCACAGCTCGCAGGCCTTGTCGAAGCCGCCGATGGTCATGCGGTCCGTATAGATGTACTCCAGCATCGCCTCGAACGCCTCCGGCTGCACGTCCGGTATCACAATGGGGTCCGTCTTGTCCGGCAAATGGCCGTAGAACATGCGCTCGAACACCGGCGAGGCCATGGCCAGCAGCAGCTTGTGGCCGGCGATTAGCCGCTGGTTCGGCACCGAGCCCACCAGGAAGCGGCAGTCGGCCCACTTCTCCGAGTGCAACAGATACTGGCCGCGGTCCTTCATCTCGGTGAGACTGTTCTGCCAGTCGGGATCCATTGTGGCTGCGTGGGTGCACGGTTGGAAGCGGCTTTGGATGTGGTGGTGTGTGGGTATCGATTAGGTGCGTCGTCTGCAGATCAGCGGCACTGAGATCTGGCCATGTGCCGTCCAGTTTTTGTGCGAAAACTTTGCCTAATTACGCGTCTTAGCCGATTTGCAAGTGCCAACGTAAATTAGAGATGGTAACTGGTCGATAACATTCACTACTTCGGTGCTCATACCTTTCTTTGTTTTGTTTTTACTTTTTCAATGTAAACACAAAAATATCTGAAAATTACTTAGTTGTATAGGATTCTGAAAAGGTTTTGAATTGCATTTTAGTTTTTAATCAAATAAATAAATGTTTTGAAGGCGTAGATTGTGAACCAGGCTGCCAGACCTTGTGATTTCTATCGATGTTTTCGATGTTTCTGAAAACCATGCAAATATTTTTTAGTACCATCATTCTTATTAGTTTTTCTATTTTAAAATTTAATAAATGCAGACATTTATCTTAGAGTTTCCACTTAAAATTAAATTTAATTTATTTATGCAAGTAAATCATCGATAGTCGCCCAGAAAGAAAAACATCAATGCATCGATGTGTTCATCGATCTTTGTCCATCTCTAGTTTCCAGCACGAATAGCAACAATTGCAAGGAAAATATAGTCTTCGGCGCATTTAAAAATACTGAGGCAAAGAGCGGCTGCTAGAGTTTAGGACAGCAATCGAGTGAGACGACGAGAACGGGAAAAGCGCAAGGAACTCGGACGGGACAAGTGCATTTGGCCAATATAATCGCTAGCGAGTCACCTGCGTGCCGTGTGCGAGTGTGTGTGTGCCTGTGCGTGCGTGCGTGCGTCGAGAGCTGCGCGTGTGTTAGTGCTTTGTTCTGCGAGCGTTTCGGAAATGGCCAAGAAAACCTACGATTTACTCTTCAAACTGTTGCTGATCGGCGACTCGGGCGTGGGCAAGACCTGCATTCTGTTCCGCTTCTCCGATGACGCCTTCACCTCCACGTTCATATCGACCATAGGTAAGAAACAAGGAGGAAACGGACCTCTCATCACGCACACATGTGCTGTTTCGTCGGAGTTGTGTCAGCTGCTGCAGCGATGCCGACGCAGACGCCGACGCCGACGCTGAGGGCTGCGGCAGCGACGACCCGGGGCAAGGATATGTGCGTGTGTGTGCAATAGGGCGTGGCACTGCCTTATCGATGGATCGCCCACGCATACTCGAGCACTTGTGTGGGTGTGTGTGTGTGTGTGTGTGCCGATCGCCTTTGGACTGTCATTGTTTTTGTTGCCGCTGCCGCTCCCGTTGAACTGCTTACATACATGCATGCATAGATAAATACACGTATGTACGCAAACCGTTACGTGCAAGCAGTGTCACTTTTCATCCGGATTTCAAATTCCGAATTCCGGATGATTCACACTGCACCAATTCGGCCAGTGTAATCGGTAACACACGCACACACACACTTGGATTTGGACTAGTGACGTCATTATTGTTATTATTATGTATTCTTATCGAGGCAATCATCTCTCTGCATCTGCAGGCATCGATTTCAAAATCAAAACAGTGGAGCTGCGGGGCAAGAAGATCAAGCTGCAAATATGGGACACCGCCGGCCAGGAGCGGTTCCACACGATAACCACGTCCTACTACCGCGGCGCCATGGGCATCATGCTCGTCTATGACATAACGAACGAGAAGAGCTTCGAGAACATAGTCAAGTGGCTACGGAACATAGACGAGGTGCGTCTTACTTACTTGCTTACTCCCTCTCTGAGAAGATCTCCTTTAACTAACCTGGGTTCACTTTCAGCACGCCAACGAGGATGTGGAGAAGATGATATTGGGCAACAAGTGCGACATGACGGACAAGCGGGTGGTGAACAAGGAGCGTGGCGAAGCGGTGAGCATCTAATTAGCAGAAGGGATCTATATTCTTGGTTATTAAAGGTGTCTGTTTCCTGGAACTTGAATTGATCACCCATCTCTTAATCATAATGTTGGCTTTTTACTCACCGAAAACTTAGCTGGTGAATCACAGTGCTGAATCAGGTTAAATCGAAGTGATTGAACCTGGAAATAAAGTCCCCCAAGCTTCCTTTCAAGGGAAAACTTTAAAGAGGTGCAAATACCTGAAATGTTAGCCTCTTAAAACCATTTTCTGTAGGTTTATATGATTATCATATACAAATAGTACACCAAATGCTATAAAACCTCCTTAAATCGAACTGAAATTGAGTAAATCAATAAATTCCATGAGTTCAAGTTCCATAACTACGGTCGAGTTAAGAACTACTTACACTTCTTGGCTTTGCTTGGATTTAATATAAAATACACTTGTTTTTACAATTTTATTGAAGAATATTCCATAAAAGCCTTTATTTCATTGTTAAAAACCTCATATTTGCTATATTTTATCTTAAAAACGTATCCCCCAGGATGGGGAAGTACGTAGAAACCTTTGAGATTATTTCTCAGTACATTTAGCTATTAGTTTGGCTATTTCTCCTTTAAATAATCAATAAACGGTAATTTATATAGGCTCTACATCAATATGTACCCTAGTTTCTTCAAGAAAAATCAGCAAATCTCGCCTGGAAATTCCATAAACACATTTCCGAGGTGTTTGCTGCCTTAAGGTCAAATTGTTTAGAAAGAGGCGAGGCCGTTGACCGTAAATGGCAGTAGAAACTATAAATTTTAGAGAGAAAAACCAAGCAAAAAAGAAGCATGTTTCCCAACATCGAGTCAATCTCTTTAACATTAATAAGGAACTCGCTTTAAAAGCTGTTCTTGGGGTTTATTTTTAATGAATTAAAGTTAGTTAATTACCAAGTTAAGAGAGTACAGAATTGATAGTATAGAAAAGAAATTAACCGAGAACGTAGTGGAACTTTTGATTAGTGGAAACTATTTTCGCCATGATTGCCTCTCAATGACAGTTAGCGCCCGATATATACGTATTTGTTTGATCAATTTGTTTACACAATTTATAACCCATTCCGCCTGCTCTCTCTCCCCGTCTCCCTGCTTAGATTGCCCGTGAACATGGCATTCGGTTTATGGAAACATCCGCCAAATCGAACATAAACATCGAGCGGGCGTTCTGCGAGCTCGCCGAGGCCATACTGGACAAGACGTCGGGCCGGGAGTCGGCCGAGAATCCGGAGCGTGTGATCATCGATCGCCGGAACAACGAGAAGGCGCCGGGCTACAGCAAGTGCTGTGCGTAAAATGCGGCGTTAATGGCGGCGTTAAACGGAGCGTGTGGCTTGGCCCAGCTGTGCGGAGGAGGCAAGGCAAGGCAAAGGCGACGAGCGGATTGGATTTGGAATAGGAATTGAGAATGGAATATAGGATCGAGGGAATCGGTTTGTGAAACTGCCGCCCCCCCCCCCCTAAAAAGGAAAACGGAAAACGGGAAACGGGAAACGAAGCAATACAGCCAGGCACACGAAGGGAACTACTTACTTACTACAAGGATAGCAGATGGATGGAACAAGCAACAGAAACAACCTACCTAAAGTTTAACGAACATTTGGACGCCACTTTACAAGGATAGGATACGTTAGTTAGCGCACACGGCTCAATCGGGATCGGTGGGAGCAACAGACTTGCATTTGGACGTTAGCTAACGTGGTCCGGATGGATGATCATCGATTCCAGAGGCTATCTAGGATTCGGAGCAGACACAAGCAACTTTTGTAACGTAACTTTTGATATATATACAACATATATATATAGTCCTACGATTCCTGTACACTCTCAGCCGTACTCTTCGGTCGTTCGTTCGTTCGCAGCACGCAGCACTACCCCTACCGCCACCCACTTAGGTCTTGTTTTTGTTTTGTTTTGCGTTGCGTTGCGTTGCATTGCGTTGCGGCCCATAAAATACCTATAAATATTATATCGGATACATCGGATATATCCGGGTATAGTATATAGTCTATAAATCCAGCTAGCTATGGCTACCGCTTGTTTTCGATCCTCGTAGGCGCTAGACACTCTGCAGCAGCCTCTGCAGCCACTCATTCAGCCCAGAGTCAGAGTTTGAGCTGTTCCGAAATTGTTTTTTGATTATTGCCTATATATATATATATATGTATTTATATGTATATCGATTTATTGTACGATATATATTGTATGTATTTATATGTATATCGATTTATTATACGATATATATTGCATCGTTTTTATGCCCGGGGGCATTGAGGATCGCAGGGATTGTAAGAGGGGAGCGAACCGGAACCGAAACCCCAACACCACCTCTTCCTCCTGCTCCTCCTCCTCCACCTCCTCCACCTCCTGTCTCCTTGTAATTTTATTCTACATTTTTTTGTCGTGTAATACCTTATTATTTGTAACTGTATATGGATTTAGTGTAGTTGTCCACACCAAATGATTTACCGATTAAAAAATATAAAGAACAACCTAAACCATGTCATATGTAACCGAAGGCGAGTATTTATTTCGGGTTTCTTGGGCAACCACTTGTTCTTTGTTCTCTGAAACAGTTAAGTAAACAATTAAATTGAAAAATAAAACCCGGAGCAAGTGGAAGACTTGATGAGAGATTAAGCTCACTTTCCAGTGGCAAATAATACAAATTTTAGTGGCAATTACTAATATAAAGTCCTGCCTATTAATTTTACCTAATTGGAGTAAATATCTTAAGTTAGTTAAAGTCTTCTCTAGGCTCTAAGCTCTCAGAGTGCAGTTTAAAGGAGACCTTCGTTCGCATTGCTTGTAACTTGCAGGCAAAGCGTGAAAAAGAAAGCGAGAGAGATATGGGGTACACTCATCGAAACATTTTCAAGCAGCCTCAAGCTAGAGATGTCAAACTACCGGTATTGGCACCATCGATAGTTTCGAGTTTTATCGCAAACTATCGATACTATCGCGATAGTACTATTTAATTTTGTAAAACAAGGGGTGTTCATCTAAAAAAATACTCATAAAAGTTACTAAGGTATCCCTTAGTAATTTTATAAAGATTTAATGTAGTAATAATTTAAAACTTAATAAAAATAGTCAGATACATTTTTCAGTGTTGGTATCTTGTGATTTATATTTTCATTTTCTAATTAGAATTGGTTTAGTTTCAAGCTAACAAATATCGATACTATCGATAGTGCCACCGGTAGTTTGACACCTCTACAGCAGAAAAATAGCTGCACACTGCAAAGCAAATATATGGACCCCGTTAGGCATCTTTGTTCGCACAGATCCGTTTTTTTTTACTCTGATATTAATCAAGTCAGCGGGTAATCGGTATTTTGCGACTATAAACGAATCAGGAACCCTGTTCTGCACAAGAGAAATCTGCTCGTCTTGGAATGTATAAATTGTAACAATTTAATTGGAGAATCTTGGGTATAAAAAATACATCCTGCATCAGGTAAAAACAATAAACAATAAAATCGTGTTGCCTAGTTGGCGGCAGTCCTGTGTACACATTCTCCTGCTATCCAGGTGGAGATCACCCGCAGTTCGTCGTCCAGGATAATGAAATCGGCATCCGAGCCAAAGTCCAGGGTTCCCTTTTGCCCCTCGATCTTCAGGCACTCGGCAGGATGCAAGGTGGCCGCCTCAATGGCGTAGACAATCGAGCAATCTGGAGAAGAGAAAAAGGATAAACCCAAAGCTCTTGAGTGGGACTCACCGCCCTTACCCGTGGCCCTCTTGAAGATCCGCACGCACTCGTCCATGGGCGCTATGCTGCCGCACAGGGTGTTCGTGCCGGCGATGAAGGCCTTGCCCTGCTTAACCTCCAGCGGCAGCTGCCCGATGTGATGGACGCCCTCCTCCAGGCCCAGGGCCGAGATGGCGTCCGTCACCAGGATCAGGCCCTGCGGGTGGGTCCTGTAGGCGATCCTCAGCGCAGCCGGGTGCGTGTGCACGCCGTCCGAGATGAGGCCAAAGTACACGGTCCTGCCCTGCGGCACGGCATCCGAGGCGAGCAGCCCCACCAGGCCGGGATCGCGGTGGTGGAACGGCAGCATGGCGTTGAATAAATGCGTGATCAGAGTGGCGCCCTGCCGCACGGCCCGCTCTCCGTCGCTGAGCGAGGCCATTGAGTGGCCGAGGGACACGGTGATGCCACGGTCCACCAGCTGACCAATCACCTGCTCGTCCGTGACCTTCTCCGGCGCCAGGGTTATGATCTTGATGCGCTCCAGGGAGCCGTAGGTGCTCTCCAGGGTGCTCAGTCCCTGGGATTCCTAGAGAGATTCGATTGGATATGGGATTGGAACAAAAGAGAGAGGGATCTTCGAGTCTGACCTTGTCTATGGTCCGTATGCAGTTCTCCGGATGGGCGCCCTTCTTCTGGGGATTGATGAAGGGGCCCTCGGCATGGATGCCCAGAATCCCAGCGCCATTCGGCACCTCCTTGGGTATGCGCGGCAGTATCGTGTGGTAGCTCTGGCTGGGCGAGGTCACCAGCGTGGGACAGAAGGAGGTGACGCCGCTTTTGACCAGACCGCAGGCCACCTTCTCCACACCCTCCTCGATGGTCTCGGTGTCGTAGGAGAAGTCCACGCCATAGCCGCCTGGAAAGGGAAAGGATTTCTGATACGATTAAAGGATATTCGGATAATAATAGATATATTCTTCGATTTCTATTCATTTAATAGGTTAAATGTGCGGCCACTGACCCCAAGGTAATTGGTTTAATTAAACCAATTTGTTAGTTTTTCTATTTTTAAAACGAGATTTCTCATCGATGGCCTCAACTAGTAAGTGGTTAATAAACAAAATAAAGTGGGTAATGGTTCCATATAATAGTTTGTGTGGAATTTGATAACTGAACAGGGGAAACAAATGAATAAGGGAATTAATAAATAAAGTGAAAATAATATAATAAAAATAGCGATAATAATAGAATATTATTTATATGTTCTTTAGTTTAATTTAATTTATTTAATGGCCATACAAATTAATGATAAAGAATTGCTGATATTTATCAGAAATTCTAAAAGCTAAGGATCCAAGAACTGTACTAATATTTGAAATTAATACAAATAATACCTAGTTTTCGAGCTTAAAATAAAAGAAATTTCATTTCTGCAGTCCAAAAAAGGAATTTTTAAAGGAATTAATTGTTTGGTCCTAAATTGAATATATAAATATATGAGGAGCTATTTTATTATATATAACATTGGAAATATCACTTAAAGTAGGTTTATTAACAGATATTTGTTGTTAAATAAAGAAGACCCATAGTTATTTTCTAAGGTTAAATTAAGTGAACTAATAATGCAAGAATAAAATAAAGATAATGCAAAATCTTGGCGGATATGGATTAATAAAGCTAAGGACTAATAAAGCTAATGATATTACAGATAACTTCATAAATACAACAATTCAAAATAATGACTCAAGTCAATAATAAAGAAACAAAGAACTGAATATAGAAATCATATCAGTATAATTAACAGGATAATTCTTAATATAACTTTAATTAAGGATACTTCAGAATTTAATAACCAAACTGATAATGCAAAATTATAGTTTAATCTGTAAAGGTAATTGTTAGCATTTATTAGGTGTTAAAAAGCAAATTAGCAATAATAAAATTTAAGTTGTAACTTTAAACTAGGTATTTTCCAATACAAATGAATACTGAAACCTCGAAAGCCCCTCCACGTTCCCCTAACGAAACTGTATATGCAAATATTTTCCCAGTGGAATCCCCATTGCGGTGGCCCCTTTGTTCGCTTATCTCACTATCGCCAGCGGTCAGCCGCGGCTAGGGCCCACTGTGCTCTACCTACTCCTATTCCGGCTGAGCTGCCGCTTGGGCAGTTAAAGCCGCGATAAGATTAACCCGCGCCGCGATTACGAGTGCTCCATATGTGCGCTCGCTCGCTCGTCCAAGGGGTAAACATGAACCGAAACCAAGCAACGACCTTGGCGATTGATTGAACGCAGCGAGGCGAAAGTGAAATTGAATGGAAACCGGGATTCGTATAGGGATTGGGACTGTGACTGGGATTGGCCCACTCACCGTTGATCTGGAGGTCTATGTAGCCGGGGGCGATGATGGCGCCGCCGCAGTCAATCCGGCGATGGGCCGTGGCCTGCTCGTCGAAGAAGATGGGCTCTGGATTCACGATCCGGCCGTCACGAACCCACAGGTCGTCGCGGATGAGCCGGTGGCCACGCACCAGGCGGCAGTTGGTCAACTGCAGCAGGCGGTGGCACTGCTCCTTGGGCTCCTCGCCATTGGACTTGCTCCGGTCGGCCATTTCGGGGGGCGGTGCGGGCTGGTCGAGCGCTGGCTCGAAAATAAACAACTGAAACGTTGATGTAAACCAGGGGTCCGCACCACTAATGTCAAATGCCAACATTGCATTTGTATGAGTGAACATCGAACACTCTATGGTTAGATATGAGAAAATAAACAGCTAAAATATATTGTTATATGGCAACAAAATTAGCTATAACCTAAAAACTAGCTATTTAAAGCTAAAAAAAGCTAAATTTAGACACATAATTACAATTAGTCTTCACTGATTCTTCTGTTCTCTTTTGTGCATACTATGCGTGAGCGGCAGCGACGCCGACTGAGAAAAATCCTATCCCGCGGGATAGGGCCGTGCGGACCCCTGATGTAAACGAAACAAAATAAAACGGAAAAAAAAAGAGAACCCAAATGCAATCAGCTGGCAGTGTTGGAAAGCGTTGAAATATTGCAATTAAATATTTTAAAGGCATTTTTTAATCAAAATGTAGGTGTATAATGCTTTATTTTTCAAATATCTGCACAAATTATGTGTCTTGCTGCCTTTGTTTTATTTAAGATTGCCATATTAGCCCAAAAACAACTCAAGCATACCGGCTTTCTGCGATTACATATGTCGAGTGCCGCATCAGGCTGCTTTCTATCGTCTGTATTCGATTGCTGGCTATCGATATCGAGCGGTTTGGATAATTCAAATTCAAATTCTAATTTTTAATAACCTAAAATCCGTTTTTATTAACTCGACAATTCCCTGCGCACTCGCGGTGAACATAGCCTTTATGGTCCAAGTGTGCTTGGGGGGAGGGCCTCCTTTGCCTCCTTAAATGGCATCTCGCGGACGGACGCTGCATAAAATGGCCATATTTACCCAACAAGCCGTCGGAGAGCCGGCCGAAAATGCAAATGCAAATGATAATGACGGCACGGCACCCAAACAACACAGCTACAATCAGCTTCAGGTGACTCTGTGCACTTGGAGAAAATTGGTACTCTCTTTGCAGCGTTAAGATCTTGAAGATTAAAATGTTAAACATATTTATTAAGCTAATTTTATATTTGAATTATACTTCGAAGTCTTTATCTCTGATACTTTTAATCGAATCAGCTTGGAAAATAAAGGAGCAAGGTTTTCAATATTGTAAAGCAGGGTTGCAACCGCGTGTGTAAGCGAGATAGGAAAAGGTTGCAACTCTATTCTTCCATATTTATTAACCAATTGTACTTAATTTTAGGACAAGTATATTAATTAAATATTTACTTGTTTACTTGTTACCGAAATTCCAAGAGTGGGTTTAATTTTTGGCAAGTGTCCTGCTCCTGATCCTGTTCCTGTCGTGCTTTCGCCGTAGGCCTGCTCCTCTGCTCCGCAGCTAATCCACAATGGCCGACATTTTAAATACAAATTGCAGCGCTGCTGCCGCTGCAGCTCGCCCCGTCCAAATGACTTGCAATTTTTGCACACACCCGTGACAACACACTCGCCACACACACACACACACACACACACACCCACACACACACCCAGTCCGCACAGCACACACAGAGAGGAACCGCACGGAGCTGGAACTGCACTCGAGGTGGGTTAGGTTCGTTCTTTTTAGTCTATTGGCAACTGATTAGCATTTAAATTAAAATGTCGCAAAGTGGCCTTAACAAAATGTTCCGCTCTTTGTGTGCCGTGCTGGCCCCGTGTATCCACCAGTGTCCCATCCAGTGTCCCATGCCCCATCCCCCGTCTCCGGCAGCAGCATGCATGCGATGCCATTGCAGTTTATTGTCTCTCCTGGTGTTACCTGTTTATGCCGAGATTGGCTCGCTCCTTTGTGACATGCACATTAAATGGCACAGGCGGAGGCAGTGGCACAGGACAGAGGCAGGGACAGGCACAGGCACAGGCACAGGCGGAGTACAGTGAATGAAAGTAGCGATTTGTCATTATCATCGAGCTCATCTTGGTTATCACCTGGGAGATGGGGCCGAAATGGACATTATTTTAATTTTTTGGCATCAAGTCAAACAAGTTTATTTTAATTTCAGCTTAACGTTCTTCTGGGATATGGTTTTGGGAGCTATTTCTTAATGTTCTGTTTAGTTTTCTAAGGTTCTAAGGTCACTCTGATACTATAACTAAGAGTTTAGAATTTTGTTTTTGAGAAGAAATTATTTTAGGCATTGAATTGATTAAAGCAACCCTGTTTTTGCTTTACAGACTCTGTAATCATTTAACCTTAGGTTAATATAACATTTAACTTAATGCTGAGAAACCTTTTTCAAAACTGTATTCTCAATGTCTACACCTTTCCCAGACTTTGCTTGTTTTGTTTTAAGAAATATTTATTGTTGAGTTAGTTAACTAACTAATTAGTAACTCAGGTTAGAATTTAGACTAACTGTAAGAGTTAAGAATTTGTTGGCTCGACGAAGTGTGGATGTTGTATTACTAGAAAAAAGCTATGCACACTGATTTGATCAAAGCAACGCTGTGTTTGCTTTACAGACTCTGTAATCATTTAACCTTAGGTTAATATAACATTTAACTTAATGCTGAGAAACCTTTTTCAAAACTGGATTCTCAATGTCCACACCTTTCCCAGACTTTGCTTGTTTTGTTTTAAGAAATATTTATTGTTGAGTTAGTTAACTAGGTTAGGTTAACTAACTAATTAGTAACTCAGGTTAGAATTTAGACTAACTGTAAGAGTTAAGAATTTGTTGGCTCGACGAAGTGTGGATGTTGTATTACTAGAAAAAAGCTATGCACACTGATTTGATCAAAGCAACCCTGTGTTTGCGCCTAACAGCACACCTTTTGCGCTTTACAGACTCTATTTTCATTTAACCTGCAGTTATTATAACGGCAATCTTAACTGAATACTATGAAACCTTTTTCCGGACTGGTTATTTAATGTCTTATGTCTTATGCCGTACAGGTAAAAGTTACATTCTTATCAGACTTCAAGGTAATCTTGCAAACGTAAAATATATATATTTATTTATTCACAGAGAATCTGCATCATTAGACTGACTTTACAGTGACTTCTCGCACATAGCCAGAGCAATGAATGCGTTTATCTTAATTATTTTTGTGGCACCTCAAAGAGCGAACGGCATTCGAGCTTAATTATGACAATTAATTGTTTTTGAATGAATAATGTTAATTGATTTGTTTCTGTCCA
Organism: Drosophila lacteicornis; assembly: GCA_008044355.1. Classification (NCBI taxonomy): domain Eukaryota; kingdom Metazoa; phylum Arthropoda; class Insecta; order Diptera; family Drosophilidae; genus Drosophila; species Drosophila lacteicornis. The sequence goes on from VNKF01009170.1 coordinate 47,743, forward strand.
TGGTCCAATGCCTGCATATTCCTATATATAATATGTATGCACATAAATAAATACGCACCTGTATGTGCATTTATATATAATATAGATAGATGCTAAAGTAATCAATACTCCTTACACTGCATGCACTTCGGTGCATGTCTCTGATTCGCTGCAATTCACTAATTAATTAGAGGACAGAACTCGTCGCAAATCAAAAATAATTCTCACAACAATGGCGATGAAATATGATAGGTGTCGTTTGAGGGATAGACTCCTTTGGTGTAAGGACATGCGTAGCGCGGGATAATGTAATACTTTCAATTAATGCCTTAATTGCGCGAATTTTGGCTGAATAAAAATGGCCATTCTCCAGTCGTAATTATTCTATGGGATATTACCACAGGTACATAAGTACTCTGCAATTATTTCCCGCGAGTGCCGGATAAATGCATCAACGTTTATATATTTTTTTGTTGTTTATTGCATTTGGTATAATTTCGCAATATGGCACGTATTTCATGGGGGAAATACGAGAATATGGATACTGTCCTACCTTCGATAGGTATCTGCCTCACAGCTGCCTATATTAAATGTATATTTTTTTAAATTTGGCTACCAGTAAGGGCTTTTGAATAAGTGCTGTTGACCTTGTCCTGTTGGAATTGTTAATTGTAAATTCCCTGTGATTCGGCGCCCCAGAAAATTGATTCATCTCATTCGCATTGATCGAGTCCTTTTCTCACTCGCTGTCTCGACTCCTGGCCATTTTTCATGGTCAGTAATTGTCCCCGGGGCCGCCTTCTGTTCCTCCGAAGGAGGCCGATGTCCTCGATGTCCCTATCCCCCCCTCTGCCGCCCGAACCCGAAGGACCTTATGCATATATATGCGCTACTTATGTCACGGGCTCTGCGAGTGCCAGTGTGTGGCATCTATGCTCACGTATCAATAAGTGCTCGAGACGTGAACTGAATTTTTTATTAGAGTTTGTGTATGCACAATAGTGAATGTCGCCATGTACCCGGCCCAGGACTCCAGGAGCCGGACCGAGACCGCTGCCAGGACCAAGACGCAAACGTTCTCGGCGGGGCGGGGGCGTGTGCAAAGATGCGAAATTGCCTGTGAAATATTTTCTCTATACACACATATCAGGGCGATACGGATATGCACTGCAGCGGTCAACCGAATAATGGCTTAATGGTATATATTACTGTATATTTTTTACTGTATTTTTTTTTTTGAAGATGGGTATTACAATGTAAGTTTAAGGATATATCCTTTAGATATCTGCATTTAGATTCAACAAATTATAGGGATAAATTAACACTAGATATTAACATATCGTTTTTTATAATGTTTCTATAGTGTAAAGAGCTTATTATAAAACTAATGTAACTGTAGTGTGAAGGGTTTATTATAAAAGGAAGTTTAAGAGATATCGATATAAAATCGATAAAAGAGGAAACGAGGATCTGCAATCACTACTTTTCCGAGAGCCGGACACGGATACTTTTGAATTTTGTGCGAAAATAAATAACAATTAAAATATAAAGAGCTTATATTATATAGACCTTAAATTATAATTAAAATATATTTTAACATACTCAGCTTTTAGGCTTACCTATATAACTTTAAATCAATAAGTGAATTATTATCTTGACATTACCTATTAAAAGTTAGCCAAGGACAAAAAAAAAGAAATAGAAAGAACCGCTCATATACCTTTTTGAATATGCTCTCTGGCGAATTGAAGGCGCATTTTAACATTTTTAATGGACAGCAATGGTTTTTTTTGGGCAATGCGTCCATATAACCCGAATTCATTTAGCCGTCTTCTTATGGTCTGAGCTGACACATTCACGCCATAATCAGCCACCATTTGACCTCTGATTTGCGTCGAAGTCAAGAACGGATCGGCTTTACTGATTTTGGCAATCCGTCTATCGTCGTTTAAAGTGGTTTTTCTGGGCTTTTCACGTGGAATATTTTCCCAGGTTCCATGTTTCTTATAAAATGCAATGGCATTTCTAACTTTGCCACGCGAAAAATGTAAAGTCTTACAAATTTGTAGAATATTTTTGTTTTTTTCGTAATATTCCCATATAAGCTTTCTTTCGGCCGGATTTGTATTTTTATCTTTAGCCATAACGGTCAAATTGTTTTGGAAAACGTATTTAGTATTCAATATTTTAGTTTAGAAAATAAATAGCACAACTTTCCCGGAAAAAAACACAAGTTTGACGACTTTAGCTCAAGGTGGCTTAAGTATATGAGCAGAGCGCAATACTCCATTTTGACATTTAGTCAATTTTTTGGGAACCCCCGAATTCCTACTTGTAATTTTTTACTGTGATTAGCTGCTTAAATAACAGTGTTGCAAAATGTGAAAATTTCAGGCCGAAATACAGTTAGTCACAAAAGTATTCGTTGCAAAGAGGGTTAAGAGAAAAATGCCATTTTTAAATAAGTAACCGTTTTAAAATGTTAAAAAAAAGTTTGGGTTTCCAAAGATACATATTTTCTGAAG
>VNKF01009182.1:0-20214 GCA_008044355.1 Drosophila lacteicornis
ACAGCAGAGATTCATCGCAGATTAGAAAAGCGCCATCAACAGAAGGTGAATCTTTCCAGGAATTTTTGTATGCTTTAATGGAGATAGCTAAACCATTTCGTTTGGAGGATGATAGCCTCATTGAGTATTTTGTTGAAGGTATTCCAGATGCAAGACCAAATAAAGACATGCTGTATCATGCTAGAAATCTCAAAGAGTTGAAGTTACAGATTGACGCATATCAAAAGTCAAGAGGTGCATCTAAGCCAGTGAACAAGCACACTTTTCAGGTCAGTAAGGCTGCCAATGAAGTAATCAAAGAAAAGACAGCACATTTGGTTCGAAAATGTTTCAGGTGTGGATATCCTTCTTACTTGAAGAGAGTTTGTCCTGTGAGAGAGAAGGGCTTCAAATGTAAGCAACCAGGAAAAGACAAGCTTGTGCACCATTTGCTTGTGGTCTGGTTGAAATTGGTGATTTGCTCGAATGTTGAATTAAAAGGACTTGTTGATACCGGAGAAGAAGGAATAATCAAGCCAAGTACATTAGGAGTTTGCTTCGCCTGTCGTTTTGTTAGATAAAAACGAACGGGAAAAAGCGTTTGTGCTGCAAACTGAATGAAAAGGTTGTTAGGGATAACTTTCCAACAGTGCACATGGATTGCCTCATTGAAAAACCGCAAGGTGGAGTAGTTTTCACCACACAGGGCTTAGTCAATGGATTCTTCCATGTCCCTATGTCACCAGAATCCCAGATGCACACTTCTTTCGTCACAATGAGTTGGCAGTACGAGTTCATGTTTGTACCTTTTGGTATCAAAAACCCTCTTAAATGCATGGATAATGTGATCATCTCTAGGAAGAGTGTCGTAGTGCGAGTGCCGCTTAGAGCAAAAGCTAAAAGGAGTTTTGATGGTGTTAAAAGAAAATGGTTTGCGCATAAACTGGAGCCAGTGTCAGATTTTAAAGAAGAAAGTGATTTTCCTAGGATATATAGTGGAAAAGGGGATAATAAAACCAGGCGATGAGAAAATTAGAGCTTTTGCTGAGCTAAACTCATTTGGAAAATTGAAAGCATCTTTAATCAGTGGGACAGTTCTGAAGCTGTATGACCCATCACTCGAAACAGAGATTCATACCGAAGCTTCCAAAATTGGATTGGTAATTTCTCTTTCAAAAAGACTCAGGATTTGGTCGAAAAGTCATACTACATTCCCAAGGTGAAGAACAATATCTTCCGAATTGTTGAAAGCTACGTTGAGTGCATCTTAGTGAACGTAAATGCTGGAAGACAGGAAGGGTTCCTTACACCAATTGACAAGGGTGACAAGCCATTGGCAACATACCACGTTGGCCCAATGAAGTTCACCAAAAAGCGCAATTATCATATTCTCGTAATTGTCGATACTTTTTTCAAGTATGTATTGTTATATCCTACACGAAGCACTGGCAAGCAAGTTGTAGCATCAGGCAATCAGTTTTGGCAACCCGTACAGGATCATTTCTGATCAAGGAGCTGCGTTTCCTTCGCACAAGTTTAGAGATTACTGCGAAATGGAAAAGATTTAGCACTTGCCAATTGCAACCGTAGTTCCCAGAGGAAATGGACAAGTTGAGCGCGAGCATAAAATGGTTGACCCTATGTTATCTAGGCTGAGCTAAGAAATTCCAGGGTGCTGGAACAAGACTCCAACATTTTCGCAATGGCGCTCGCCAACATTGGAGCCATGAAGTTCCTTGAAAACAACGATCGGGTTTTTTTGCGGCCTGATGACATTTGTAAAGAAATACCTACCGAACAGCATACGTCATACATCATTCGGTATGAAAATCACAGATTCAAGGGCGAAATGGATCCATTGGTGACCTGGCTGGAGGTGCCCAAGTCCTGGTTCAAGCACTTCGGCTCCGGAGTATATCCTGCGCTTCCTGGGCGGCGGCCGGAGCCATCGGAAGATAAAAATCGACTAGACGACGGTGGACGCCCTGATGATGACTTTGCAGTGCACCCGTCGCTTCTACGAGACCAGCTTTGTGCAGATCTTCTCCAGGCACAGCAAGATCAACCTGAGCCACTATGTCGTGGGCTACGTACACTACTTTGGGGCCATCTTAGCCTTGTTGTCCAATACCTCGGACTTTGTGCGCGGCTCCAAGCCCATGGAGTTCAGTTTGGAGAAGCTGTCGGGCCAGCAACTACTCTACCTCGTCATATTCGCAGTCGCCTGGCAGCAATACGCCAGCAACATGATACTGGTCAATCTGAGGAAGGATCCGCAACGGGTATCGTGAGGACGTAGAAGCATCTGCTACCCAAGGGCGGACTCTTCAATCATCTATCATCGCCGCACATGTTCCTCGAGGTTCTAATGTACTTCTGCATCTCCGAGTTGTACATGCCGGTCTTCTTTTGGGTGGCCAGCAATCAAACGATCAATGCCTTGCTGACTCACAAATGGTACAAGAAGACATTCAGAAATTATCCAAAGAACCGACGTGCCATCATTCATTTTTGTACACAATAATTTAGTAGTGGAATTTTTATTAAAGTCGTTATTACACGCTACTCACTGCTAATGATTTTTAACTACACAAAAAATATAAAAAATGTAGGCATGTAACAGCAGACTATTAACAATACTGAACCGAGGAGTACAAAAGTTACTCCGTTCAAGCTGACAACAGGAATAGATATGCGTATTGGTAGTAATGTAGAGCTCAAGGAACTTATTCAAGAGTGCCTGATTTTCGAGTTAGATTATGTGAGGGACACGTTGCCCAAAAAAGCAACAGAGAATATCCAGAATATCCAAGCAGAAAACAAAAGGACTTTGAACTCTAAGGGAAAGGTAGAAAGGAAGTTTGAACTTAGTGCACTCAGTATGGTACCGGTATGAAATAAAAAGGACAGTATCTAGACCATAAAAAAGAGCTAAAATAAATAATCATGAGCGTTACGAAGTTGAGAGAGTTGGAGAAGGAGAGGGATCATATAGGACTAAGACAGTTGCAGAGTATATGAAACAATTTGGGACGAATCAAACGTCAGGAAGGCCGAATGCGGGATCTGGTAATGGTAGTGGAGGGCTAGTGGCTAGTCTATGTCTCTCCCTCTTAAAGAAATATAAATATAAAAAATCAAGTGCAGTTTGGAAGACAAGTGAATAGGTACATTCGCTATTTGAAGGATTGTGAAGAGCTTCAAAAGTGAAAGAGAAAGACAGCGACGCTACGTGATGGTGGCCAGAATTTCTTCATAACGTGAAAGAACGAGTGGCGACGTCGAATGCAAAGAAAGTGGAATATTGATGACTACAGTGGGAATCGGTTCCCTCTGCTTTTATTTTATGTGGCGTGTTCCACACTGAAGGGATTATAACGACAGCATTCGAATGTACCCACAAGTGAGTACATAATGCACGTGTCTGGAATAAGCGCCAGCCAACCGCCTCGGTTTAAAAGCTATAGCTATAGCGACCACCCCGGTAGAAATTCGAGTGCACGTTTGTCGGGCGTGCACTCCCTTATGTGAGGAGCGAGATCTATCTAACATCTCTACTGATTTAATGGTCAGAGCACCAGGTTGTATAAAGCAACTCCACGTCGGACCCGAGGGCCCTACCCTCAATTTGGGTGTCAACCACAGCCACAATGATACTCCAACAAGGGGGCCTAACTCAATGAGCAGTCTTGGAGCACTGCTCAACCCGTGGTACCGAAATTACAGGTGGTGGGCCTCACCCCTTTAGCTCCGACAAGCTCGGATGGGGCACCATTACCATATTAGTCGCCTCCTACGACAAGCAATGGTGAACTGTGGATGTATTCTCAACAGCTAACCACACAGCAGAAGGTTTGGTTTTGGTTTTTTGCGTCTAGTAAATACGGCTTCGGCATATGCATCTAGGAGTCTCATCCGTTCAGGAGTCTCCTTTATTCCCTGTACATTCCTCTCTCCTCCTCTCTGTGATCGAACAATTCGAAGAGAATCTAAATCGCGCAAATCCGAATAGAACGGACAGACACAAAGTATGTGGTTTGCGTCTTCCCTCTCCCAATCACATAGGCATTGAGATGAGTTCGTAAGTCTCCTCTGGTGAAGAAATGCATTTAGCGAACCGTGACCCGTTAGGAGAAATCCGGCTTTTAAGTTAAAGCCAAATTCCCTAATATGGTACACAAAGTCTGCCTCTTGAAAGAAATTACGGGTCACTTCGCCGTGTGACGCATTAACCCATCTGAGTTGCCACTTATTTAAGTAGTAGACATTCGTCGACCAATGCCAACTTGCATTTCAAATCCATCCCAGACATGTCCCGATTATGTAGCCAGTCCGATTCACCCAGAGGAATAATTGGTGACTACAGTTTGAGGATCAGCGAAAAGGCTGGAGAAAAGCAAAAGTTTAGAAGCTGCGGAAAAGGCTGGAGAAAAACGGAAGTAAAGAAGAAGTCGCTGAAAAGGCTAGAGAAAAGCAGAACTTAACAAGCAGCGAATCGAGTAAAAACTGAGAAGCAGCGGATCGGGCTGGAGAAACCACAGATTGAGAAGACGACGAGAAAGGCAATCCGAAGTGTGACCAGGATTTGAGGTTCCAGTTTGTATGTAGTGTTTCCCAGTTTTCAGGATGAGATGCCCCAAATATAGACCATTGGATAGAAGAGTTGGAAGATTGTGCAGCTACTGTAGAGTGGAACAAGCGTTACCTTGCGGTGCAGCAAAAGGTTTGTGCGCAGCCAAAGGAACTTTAGGGATTGGAAAAGTTTGAAGTCGTCCTTGTTACAGGAGTCTGGAATTCAGGTATCTACAGCAGAGATTCATCGCAGATTAGGAAAGCGCCACCAACAGAAGGTGAATCTTTCCAAGATTTTGTATATGCTTTAATGGAGATAGCTAAACCAGTTCGTTTGGAGGATGAAAGCCTCATTGCGTATTTCGTTGAAGGTATTTCAGAGGCAAAAAAAATTTAAGATCTATAAATGACTAGAGACCCTTCCAGCTTTGCAACTGTGCTATAGAAACAAATTCTCATCGTCGCTGATTCAAAATATCACTGACCATATTTTCTTGAAATTTCTTCCATAGAATAGCAAAATCAGTAACTCACCTTAATAATGAATCTGAACTGCACTTAGCTTGTTCTAAAAATGTGTTTTCATAGTGAGAATCGTCTTGCAAAAGCCTTGTTTCTTTGCATGCTGTTTGATAAGTATTGTAAACAACACCTTGCATAGTTATTAGGTGTGGAAAGGATGTCTAGCTTTTTAGAACATAAAGTAAGAGTCTCAGATAAAAGTATTCGCTATTGATGGGCTGAATAACGTAGGCCCTTCCAATAGCATCCGACTTTGAAAGGCTTTAGAAGTTTGGTTCCACGTATAGTAAGCTGGAAGTCTGTCACTCTGCCCGGCTGTCCACTTCGAATGATAAATCCTCACTACTGCTTCAGAGCTGCAAATATAACGTCCAGACTGTTTTTCACTTCATTAGGTGTATGCTGAAAGTGGATAAATCGCTAACGCTATGGGCGGACTATTGTGGACGACCCATCGAATATCAATATAATTGTTTCTAAAAGAGGTAGATTGCCAATCCTTGAAAATAAAAATATATAAAACTTACGACCTGCCTTCTTTCTCAATGTTCAGTTATCTAACACGACCGGGTTTGAATATTCGATCTACTTGAAACAAAATATTTATATTAAGAGATGCATTTTATGTATTTGTCTGACGGTTGTAGAAATGCACATTTTTATCATGATTACTTTCGACTCCAAATTAAAATCCTCTAATTATCAGTGTTCCTCCACTATATTATGAATAAACAGTATCCTATGTCCCTCTCCTGGCTCTATGCTACCTAACCACCAATTTTCAGCCATATCGGTACAGCCGTTCTAGAGTTATAAATGATGTAACACTAACACGACAATCTTTTATAAAGATACATAGAAAAGATGAGATAAGAAAACGACGACAAATGAACACAAATGAAAACAAGTTGAGTAACACATAAAAGACAAATGTAGCTAGGAACATGTTGCCAAACACGCACGTGAGCTCTCAACATAGAAGAAGAAGAAACATACACAGAAACTTTATCGTTTCATAACTTCCATGTTTGTCATCCGATTTTAGTCGAATTTTCAGAACATTTTCGACCGCGAATGCTTATTTACTTATTTAGTCTATTTACTTTCCTTGTTAAACAACAGATCTCAGAGAATATAAGAGCTAGAGTTACCAAATTGGGGGACAACATTGGAATCTGGTGCACGCAGATCTAATTTGTTTTAATATTTGGCCACGCCACCTTTCGTCCCCGAAAATCATAAAAAACGTTATATAAGCTATAGTCGTGATTTAAAGTAAATAGATATAATAAATTCCCAGGCGTGTTCTGAAAATTTGAGTAAAATCGGATGATAAACATGGGAGTTATTAAACAATAATGTTTCTGTGTATACTTCTTCTTCTATGATGAGGGGGACCTTGTATGGAGGAAGCGCCCAAAAAGGCAGAAGCCAAAAAAAGTGTTGCGTTCTTTCGGGTGCAGTATTAAATCGTAATGCAGGTTCGTGCTGCTATGCTTTAAAAACCTTTTGTTGTTTTAGGCCGCTATATTAAACTAAAACAACCAGAAAACATTGTTTTTATTATCGATGTATAATTTTCCAATTTTTGTTTGACTAAATAATAACATATTTGTTTATATAGCAAAGCACAAACAAAAAAATTTAAGAAGACCATCTTGCAGCTTTAGGCCAAGCGCACACTAGCATCTGAAAGCGGAACTTATTGCTGAGATTATTCAGCTCGAAAAAACAAACGCTCTGTTTGCTTGAAAGTGCGCACACTGAAGCTCTGCTTGATCGATCAAACCAGTTTGATTTATCAGCAAGCTGATGAGCTGATTTTATTGTGTTGCGAAGTGGGAGCCAAACCTTAAACGGTGAAATCTCTCATTATTAAAGCTATCTGAATGAAACTTGGCAGATAGTCTTATTTATGTTGCAGAAAGTATATAAGTCGGAACGGGCCAGATCTGTCCGCTATATCACATAGCTGCCATAAGAAATATCGGGCCAAATGGGCCGATATTCATTTGTTTTGTAAGATATCAGTTTAACTCTTAGTAAATGGTTTTTTAATTGAAATATAGCCATACATTTCAAATTTTATTCAACTCGGACTCTTATATATTATAGCTGCCATAGGAACGATCAGCCAAATTAGTAGATTTTCGATGTTAATTTAATTTTATTTGTAGTCAGCATCAGCTTCAGTTTAAGCTGTCGGTGTGCGTAACCAAAAAATCTCAGCTATCTGAGAGCTTTCAAGTTATCAGCTCGCTTATAATCTCAGCAATAAGTTCCGCTTTCAGATGCTAGTGTGCGCTTGGCCTTAGGACACATGGATGGACCATCCAAACACCAGGGAGATGGTCGCCGGGCGGTGAAAGCGCTCATCAGCGAGACGGATGTCATTGTACTCAGGCCGTGTCTCGTCGCTCAGAGCCCGTATGAGAGTCCGGAGCTTCAGGCTGGAGTTGATCTTCAGGACGACACTGAGGGCTGACCTTTCGGAACCGGATGGTCACCGCGTAGACCTCATCGTCCCCGACTCGGATTGTGGCAAGCCGGAAAGCGGTCGCCAACGATCGGTCGATGCTACTCACGGGCATGCAAGTGTCGACCATCGCAGCCGTCTCGGCTATCGGCAGGACAGAGGGAGACGAGTCGAGAGGTGTCTCGGTGTTGGCGACGGAGCCTGCCAGACCGACATCGGGGATTGCCGCGCCGCGCGTGTCGAGCGTGGTGGAGAGGGCGATGCGTGGCGGGACGTGCGTGCTGAGCGTGATGAAGTTGGCGATGGCTGGCGGGATGTCCGTGATGAGCGTGGTGGAGATGCCATCTCGAACATGTGCAGAAGGGTGTGAAGGGCTTCTCCACACTTCTTGCAGCCACCTTCGCTGAGGAGTTGGCGAAGAGAAGTCGTTCCTTCGGAGAGTTGGTGAGCCAGGCAATTTGAGCAGTATTTATTGATATGCAAATTTGTAACCACCGCTTCCAACAGACCTCCCATATGCGGAGCACCTGGTGGGTAAACCGCCACACTAGTCCCCTGATGGCTATATGCATCAGTCACGGACTCCTTCATGGCTTGCAAGAAGTCCCAAAAAAGCAACCCACAACGGTTTTGCCATTATCAGAATGGACCCTCTGAGGACACCCGCGCCTAGATGAGAGGGCGAGACAGTCTACAGGTGTATGGAAGAATTATGGGATGGCGCTCATCGTACTGTAGGTCTTTCGAGGCAGTGATGCGACCACATGCCCTTAATAGGCCATGTAGGTCCTGAAAAGGAAAAAAAATTCAGGATAGGACTTGAAACCCGGAGGTGGCCTTTATCTTCCAAATGGTGACTAAAACGATCCTTTACTGGACGCTGCTCTAGGTAGGAAGTGCGCTGGCCAAAGATCTCTTGGTCGTCGTAGCCACTCTGGTCCTTGCCACCAAAGTTGACTGCCAGCTAGCTCTTGCAAAGATACGCCTCGACCAGCTAAGTCAGCGGAATTCTGTTCGGAACGAACGTGTGCCTAATTGTCGACAGATGTTGCCAGAGTTATCTTGGCCACAAACGTGGTCCAGTGGTAAGCTGGCATCTTTAACCAAGAAGTATTGCTGTCACCATTTCGGTTAACATCACGGCACCGTAGAGCTCTAGTTTCGGAAGTGAGACGGTTTTGACCGGAGTGACTCGGGTCTTGGCTGTAAGAAGAGAACCGATCTCGACCCTTAAGTAAATAGCCGCTTCATATGCTTTTTGCGATGCATCGCAAAACCCGTGGTGCTCAATCTTGACCTCTGGTTACTACCCGACCCATCGATGAACACGGATCATGTTGAGGTCGATATATTTTTGGAAAAAAGTTCGTCATTTGTGACTCATTTCGCGGGAAAGACTTTCATCCCAGCCCAACTCTTGCAACCAAATCTCATGCATAAAGATTTTAGAACGAATGATATAGGAACATTTTGTATAGGAATGTTCGAGTCGTATCTCTTGCGGGACAAAATAAAATTCATCGAAGATAGCCCTTCATAGAATACCGAGCATGTTCGCCGTGCTTTCGGCATAGATGTCGAGGAACTCGCTGTGGAGGAGATGCTCTGCAGCAATGTCCATTAGGATGCTCCTTTGGCTGGAAGTCCACTTCCTCAGTGGGAAACCGGCGGAGCCTGGAGCTGCCTGCATCTCTTGGATGGACAGTTGAGCTTCTTGTACGGAGTTGCCTCCTGGCAGAACGTCATATCGACGTACATATCATGTCTAATGATCTGGCTGGCTTTTGGATATCGCCCTTGTACATCATCTGCCAGCTGTTGCAGGACTCGAATAGCGAGGAAAGGCGCGCAGTTGACCCCGACGGTAACTGTTTGTAGCTCAAAATCTCGGATCTCTCCTTCTTTGTTTCGGAACTTCGGAAAATTATCTGAAAGGGCGTATGCTCTGGATCGACCCATATCTGGCGATACATTTTTTTAATGTCCGCACTGAAAACGTATTGGAAATACCGCCACTTCAGGATCTGAATCGTCAGATCGGATTGTAGGAAAGGACCAGTATGAAGAATATCGTTTAGGCTGCTGACATTTGCTGAAAGGCTTGAAGCGTTGAAAACAACGCGAAGCCTCGTGGTGGTGCTTTCGGGTTTAGTCACAGCGTGATGTGGAATGTAATAATTTGGAGAATTGTAAGTCGAAGGAACTTCTTTCATATGACCCAGTTCCAGATACTCCTGAAGCACGCTGTCATATTGCTCTTTTAAGGGAAAGTCACTTACCAGCTTGGCTGGTAGATTCTCCACTTGCCAGAATGACCCTTCTCTGTCCTGGTTTACCTGTTTCGTGAAGGATGCGACTCGATTGGTTGGGGTTTTGGAAATCGGCCCAGTGAGCACCCACCCGAAAATGGTTTCCTAACCTAGAAGCGAGCCACAGATATTGTTACGCATGCCCCGCATTGTTACGCATGCTCCGATCAAGACGTCAAGTTGGGAACTCTCAAAAAAATCGGGGTCTGCCCATTGAAGAGCGGGAAGATCTTTCAAAAAATTCGGAGGAATCGTGTAGGAAGGCAGCTTGCCTGCTAATGAACGTAGGCTGCGGTGTGTAGTTGTAGACCCGGTTTCGTTGGAGATCGAATTGCGAAGTGGCATAGCCTGGTAGACTTTGCGGACCGTTTTAGACCGGAAACTTGGGTTTTAAGATTGAAGAGGCGTTTTGCTTCGGATCCCGAGTCAATCAATGCTCGCGCTCGATAGCTGGTGACCAGATGACAGATGTCAATAATTGCTGTGCTCAGCATAACAGCTGTAGTGCTAAAGGCATAACAATTTTGCACAGTAGAAATGCTTTCCTGTTTATTACTGCTCGAAGGTCTCGCAGCAGGTTGTGGAACTGGGAAAGAGATGGCTGTGGAATTCGACCCTGAAGAACTAGATTTGCCTCGATGTAAAAGGATATGTTGCCTGCCTCTAAAGGTGAAACAAAAACAATCGCGGAGCTGATGGCCTCTTGCGAAACAATTTAAGCACAGCTGCTTTTTCTTAATGTATCCGGAATGCGCATCCACTGACATTTGGAGAAAACGCGGGCACAACTGTACAGGATGATTTTCCTTTGGACATAATTCGCAGATTCTTGGGTTGGCGCTTACCTTTGTCTCGAAGGACTGAAGCTTCTTCAGCGTTGTTACATCGGTGGTGTCGTGGTGCCTCAGTTCTTGGAGGACATAGGGCTGAGGAAGCGGCCGCAGGGATAGATATTACTAAAAATGGTCTGCACATCTATAGAAAAGTTATTATGGTATTATTTCTTTTAACGAAGAACTATGGTTCAAGTATTAGAATTTAATATTTAAAATTTAAAAGGGTCCACAAAGTCATATGCCAATTCTAAAACTACCAGTGTCAGATCGGATGGCCTTTCCGCTTCTACGACTATCTGTCTCAGAAGTTTGTGACTTTAAAAGAACATACAGAAAAGTTATATTTGATGTATAAATAAAATCCACAGAAAATGTTATAAAAATTGATAGCTAAATTTGAAACTAAAGTGATCAGCGCTGATATCTCTATGTCCTTGAAACAGTACTGAAAATTGTAATCTAATTTATATCGTCAAAGAAAATGGTTGCGTTCACCAGAACAATATGATAACTGATCACTGATGGATTTCATACGATGATTGTGCTGAACGGGCATAATTTTGAATCATGATGCAAACATTTTTCCCATCATGATCAGAAGAAATAAGCGTTAAAATAGTACGCTACCTTTATACGATACTGATGGATTGCTGCTGACATATATCGATGGTTGAAATATCGATACAAACACATAAGGAATATCATTGTTAATAACGAATTCATTGGAATCCTAAGCTGTTCTGCCAGAATTTGTTGAGTATAATGTAGCTAAGAATGCAGCGTGTCATGCTGTTATTGCGGTAGTGGACGAAATGGACAGGTTCAAAGCCGATAGATTCCAAGCCGATTATTTTAAGGACGGCGTATGTATCATGGGCGTTCACTAGAACAACTTGATCACTGATTACTGATCCATTCATGTCGTTCGTCAAAATTTATGTCATTTTCCCAGTCTTCCATTCGTACCAATGCCCCCTATAATGGGTTTCTACCGATGCATTCATGTTGGTTCAAGTTCACATTACAAGTTTATTAGAAAGGTTGCTCAATTGTGTATTGGACATTAAAGTGTGTCAAAAGCTGTGGTTGTTATAGGCAGTGCTATTCTGAATTAATTTAAATTGTTTAGGTAATATTTAAGTGAGTTAAATTTAAAATTAATATATTTAGATCTAAAGTGTCATTAATAAAACAAATGGTGTAGTGTAGTAAAAATGGATTTTAAGTGTCATGTGTAAAAAGTAATTGGGTCGGATATTTGAGATACATGAAATAAAAAAAAGTTGTTTTAACTATTACTAAAAAAAATTATTTATATATAAAAATTATATCATAAATAAAAAAATCTGTATAAGGTAAAAATACTTCTCCCAGTGGAGTTGTAGGTTTGCACATAAATATATATGTATGTATATATGTATACTTAATAGTGAGGAATCTAGGTTCCGTAAAGCTTACCCTCTTTAAAGGTCCAACGACTAGAGATCTCCCGGTCGAATCCTGATGTATTTGTGAATGTGGGTTTTGAATTGTAAGGTATTAAACACAAAAAAAACGTAGAGAAAAAGAAATATAAAAACTAAGAAGCTCGGGCAGCGGAGTGACCGCTGGTCATTCGACAATGGTGTCGTCTTCACTTTGTTTCAATTTGGGATGGGTAGAGAGGAGGGTGCACTCTGATATGAATGTATTATTTTTGGATAAAGTCAGTCCCTACTGCTCAGAATGGATTCGATTGGTGAATAAACACTTCACTAAAGAGCAAAGGCCTCAGAAGGCAGGTCACCAGTGTAAGTTTGCTGAGTTGGACTTTCGATTGTGACGTTGTTTTCTCGGAATCCTGATATTTCGATATCACGGATACTATTGTTGTTTTTACCTGAGTTATTTTAATCCATTTGTTTATTGGGTTATGTTTTGTTTGTTTAGTGGAATGTGTTGAATGTGTGCTATAAACTTTTGTTATTTTACTTAATTGTGGTCTCAGAATCAGTTGTTGGCTATGGTCACTACTTTTCCCAATTCATGGCTACAGTTGCGATGTCCTTGGATAACCTTCCTGTAAGTGCGGAGTCCTTTCAGCAAAAGGATGATGAACAGAAATCCTGCGATAAGCTGCAATTCTCGGTAGACCTGCACGATTTCGTCCTTGTGGTCCACAACCTCTATAGTGTTGATTACGTTTGCTGTGCTATCATCAACTTTCGAGGTTTTTGAGCCCATTGTCCTTGTAGTTGGTAGTCGATGCACTTGTTTTTGGTGTTAATTTGGTCGCACAACGGATCTTTAAATTTTGAGTGGCACTAAACTGTTTGTGACTTTTCCGAGTCAGTGCCGAGGCGCGGTTACAAGACTTTCCACGAGGGCTTCCCGGTTTTGACTTCCCGTTCCTAGCTCTGGCTTTGACTATCTCAAGTACTGATATATTGTGGTCCTTTACACCAAAGACGGTGCAAACTATCGCTTCGGAATCTCCGGAATGGGACACAAAAGTGTTCTCAGCTAGTGTCATAAATTCCCCTCTTTTCGCCTATTGGCTGGAGTTCCATTTGGGTCATCTTTGTTCTAAGGTTTAATAGTTCCGCAAAATCAGCGGTGTTGAGTTACCGGCGATTGCATGGCCTACTTTGGCGTCTTCAGGCCGTGTCATCTGCCAGAGCCAAATTTTTGTGCAGTCTTGCCAGTGTCGTTCTCTAGGGCACTAGTGCATTGGCTACTGAATCACGTCGCCCTAACCGGCGTACGTAACATTCTCGGGGTCGTTGATGCTGATCAGCATGGAATGATCCCTTAAAAAATATGAACGTACGGGTGGTTATGTTTTTACGCGCCCAACGTGGCCCTCGACCCATACGCTTAGGTTAAGAGTCTCATGTTCTACAGGCTGAGCTACCCAGGCTGATTAAGACCTCTTCGACAAACCGAAGTCTGTGCACCCGCAAGGGTATATAAGAAAAAAACAAAACAAAAATCCCTCGAAAGTAGAAGTCCCCAAGTCCCTCCCGCAAATACAAAAGAACTGTTTTTTTTTTATTTTTTGTAAAGTCTAAAGGTATTTTTTATCACATCATGTATACTAAAACCCAAGCGTTTGTATACCACGTTCTCCCACATCTGAGTGTCTGATATTTTCTCTAAATTTTTTGTTCTTAACACTTTTCGTTTAATGTCTTCTTACAAAGTTTTGAATTGCAACGGCTGCGCGCGGAATCTCTCTAATGCACATGACCACGATAAATTGTGGAATGAATTCTCAGCCCGCGAAAAGCACTCATTTTCACAGGATTTGGCGGACAGGAAAGTTACGACGAAATTTTGAAAAAATTTACGTTTACGCAGGGTTTAACTTAAGCTTAAGGTATAATTAATTTCATGTGGAAAACACACCGATGCCTCAACAAGCGGAATGCTTCTTTCTCTTGTTGCTGCTGCTGCTGTTGTTATCGCCGTCGCCGCGAAAGAAATGATGACGTCGACACTGTTCACGTTCGTTGAGGTGAAAGTATTTATTGGCTACGAATAAAATGGCTTAAGAAGAAGACCGAAGCGATGAACAGCAGCGACATGACCAGGACGGGCACGGGACCACTGCGGGATTAGGGGGGAAGATAGTGTCATAATTAGGCATATCTAAATATAGCGCAGCGGCTCCGACTCCAGTACTTACACCTTGATGCCGGGGGAGTCGTCCGTGTAGAAGCGCCACATGCCGCCCGTTCCGGCTCCGCCGGGGGCGCGACTCCTGGCCGCCGTTGTGCTGCTGGTCGTCTTGCGCTGCTTCAGCGTGCTTCCGCCCCCAGCTCCGGCGCTACGTGGCGCCGTCAGTTTGCTGGGCGAGCGGGATCCGCTGCCGACGGACGTTGAACTTGCAGGAGCGGGCATTTTGATCTTCTTCTCGGAACTGACTGCGTTTGATGGGCTGACCTGGAAAATGTGAGCGGTGGAAATGTATCCGTTGTATCAACATTTTGTACTCAGGAGATTGAAACGCGGGCGACTTGAGGTCTAGCTGTAACTCCATGGTATCAACTGAAGATGTCTTAATTTCATCCATATTCACCCGTGAGACGGCGTCGGGTACTACATTTAAAGCTCCCTTACGCTCTATTGTAAAATCAAATGCCTCTAATTTTAGACTCCATCGCGCTAGTCTCCCGAATAAATCCTTTTGGCCCATTAGCCATGTTAGACTACAGTGATCTGTAACTTCTTTAAACGGCATCCCTTCAACATAAGCCCGAAATTTGGTGATACTAATTACAGCAGCATAACATTCCGATACTATCATTTCGCTGAGCTTTGTTTAGCTTAGCCGACACATAAGCCGCCGTCAATTTCAGTTTGAAATAAGAGTCCCCCACTCCCGTTTGAGAGGCGTCGCATTGTTTAGTGAACGGTTTCTTGAAATTTAGTGTGAGAAGCACGGGCGCTGACACCATGTTCACTTTCAATGCCTAGAACGCTTGTATTCCTCTTCACTCAACTCAAAATTCTTAAGTCGGTCTTTTGTCAATCACTCGTGTAGAGGTGCTTTAATTTGTGCATAGAATAATGCATCAATAATCAATTGCCGAAATATTATAAGTTTCTTGACATCGGACGTTTACCTATATTGCCTTCATCGTATATTGGTAGCCCACGGCATATGAAGAAATATGCCCAAGACGCAATGTCTGATGTACAAAAATATACCTGATCTGTTTATTACATTTACATGTAATCCGCAGTGGGATGACTTCAAAAACAATTTATTTGAAGAGCAATTGACAACTGATCGTCATGACATTACAACCGTGTTTTTCGAAAAAAATTGGAATCACTTATCGTTTAATTGTAAAATTATGTGTATGTGGAGAAGTACCAGCTCTGGGCTATGTAAGGTTTAGGAGTTATTAAGCCTTGAAAAGTGCCAATTGAAGCAGGGAATGATCATTTTACCGCGATTTTCTCAAAATTGTTATGTGATGGAAACTTTTCAGTTTCGGACTAGTAATGTAACGGTTCAGATCTATCCGAGTCAATGGCTTTTATTTGCAGCTTTTTTTTTTTCTTACCAGTGTAGTTAAAAGTAGTTACTCAAAAGAAAAGTATCAAAAATCAACTAGATTTTGAAAAGGCGAGGCTAACTACTAACTACAATATAAAAGCGGACCAGATCGAGTGATCCGGTCCGTAAACGACTCTTCGGTTGACTCCAGGATGAGTGCTATCCAGGAATGAGGAAAGAAATGGAAAGGAAATTATGCGGATGTGCTCTAAAAACATTTGTGAAATTTAAATATAAACATAAGAGGCCGCAAATGGGTTATCGAGTCACAACAAGTGGTTTGTCAGAGGCCATCCAATATTGAACGATTTTCCTTTTTTCTTCTTCATTAAAACTTTTATTTTAAAAGTCCTTCGATCGACTTTCAAGAGTGTTAGGAAAGTACTTTAAGACATTTGGGCTGGGCGAGTTACCAATACTACCAGGGAATCTGTGTCGATCACGTTATATATTCCCTAATTAAAATTAAACACAAGACCGTTTTCTACGTTTCTCCAATTTATTTTCCTTCTTCTACGATGCACTATGGGGCCTCTAGAACAAACGACGTTGCAAAAATCAAAATTTTAATGTTCGCGTTCGTTTTTTTTAATACGCAAATCTTATAGGTAATTGTTCAAAGATTACAAATAAAAATGTTGATAGCCTTCGATTTTTTTTTTTTAAGATACACCTTTGAAAAGTTTACCAATTTTTCAATTTCAACAGAACACAACATTTTTAGGAAATTTGAACAACTTCATATGAAGAAAAAATGCCACGACCTAGACGCGCAAATATAGGTAGGCGAACGCGTAGTACAAATGCGGTATTACAAAGATGATCACGGACTGCAGATCAAGGTAATGCACGAAATAGATCTGTTGACCCCGTACCAGTACTGAATCTTTCACGGCGATCACGAATACGTCCTGCTGTTTTGGCTGAAATGATGAATGGTGCTTTTAATTACAACAGTCAGATTGATTATAGTTTGTACGGATACATTGGAATGATGGACGCAATATGTCCACATTGTAATGCGGCTAAGTTTCGAAGTGAAGCACCCGGCTTGTGTTGTGCTAATGTCAAAGTGAGATTGCCAGTATTAGAAACTGCATCCGAACCATCTTAAACGTCGAAGCACTTTTTGAGTCATATCCAACAATACAATTCGTCATTTCAAATGACTTTTTTTGGTGCTAATAAAATTATTACAGATAATTTTATGCCGACTTTAAAAATAAATATATCAATTGGATTGCCTTATCTTAATATAATAAATTATTCAATTCAATAGTTCCGATCCAACATCCACCTAAAATTTCATACATGTTACAGGCCGGATTTATCATCAAGCTGGTTCGTTATTGCCATACCCTAACGCTGATCACCAATTTTTGAAAATTTATTTTATTGGTGATGAAAATCGTGAATTGGATCAACGCTGGGCTCTGGTTTCAAATACAAGACGTGAACTTATTCGTGAGCTACAAAGGTTTTTTCATCAGCATAACGCATTAGTTCAGTTGTTCAAAATTGCTCAAAATCGTAATAAGGGCTGATAGAAAACCTTTTGGAGAGGATGCATGGCGATTTAATGCACCGACAATTGATGAGGTTGCAATTGTAATTCTTGGTGATGAGTTTCAATCCCATGATATTGTATTTCATCGCAAAAATTAGTTATTGCAACAATACCCAATATTGCATTGGAAAGGTGACGATGGCTACCTTATCAATATACCAACGAATGATCCACAAACAGGTAAAAATGTACAAATTTTCAATGTGTTGTCATTTCATTTGTATAATTTAATAAAGTCATATTTTTGACTTATTATCAGGTCTGCATGTGCAGAAAAAAATTAGTGCCATGCATTTTTATTCCTATAGATTGATGGTTCGTCCACACAATTTTTTCTTAAGATGTGGTAAACTGATTCATCAGTACATCGTTGATATGTATGCCAAAATATAAGCTGAACGTCTTAATTTTAATCGTTTTAACGAAGCAAAATTAAGAACTGCAGAATATATTCATTTGCAAGATGCTGACAACTGATCGTCATGACATTACAGCACGTTTTTTTCGAAAAAAATTGGAAGCACTTATCGTTTAATTGTAAAATTATGTATATATGGAGAAGTACGTTGCTATATGTACTCCATCAAATGTCATAAAAGGGGATTGCCGCACGCGCATATATATTAATTTGGCTGGTACATAAAATAACTCCGGGTCAAATCGTTATATCGGCTGAAATTCCTGATCAAACTGTTGATCCTGAGTTATTTGTATGTATGATTGATGGAAAGTGTTCGAAACCATACCCAAGAGAATTGACTTCAGAATCCATAACGGGCAATGACGGATATCCGTTGTATTGACGTAGATCACATAATAATAATGGCAAAACGGCAACCATTAGAATTCGTAGCCAGGACGTTGAAGTTTATTATTATTTTATAAAATTATTATTTTCGAAAATGTTCAATGCTCATATAAATTTGGAATACTGTAATTCAGTAAAAGCCATTAAATATATTTGCAAGTATGTAAATAAAGAAAGCGATATGGCTGTTTTTGGTGTTGCTGGTTATGACAGACATGATGAAATTACTCAGTATCAAATGGGGCGCTATATTAGTAGTAATGAGGCAGTCTTGGGGATTATGTCATTTCCTATACACAAAAGGCATCCTGTGGTTGTTCACTTGGCTGTGCATCTTGAGAATGGCAAACGGGTTTATTTTAATGAAGCAAATGTATTGGAAAGAGCAGCACAACTACCAGCAACTACGTTGACCGCTTTTTTCAAATTATGCGAAACTGATACATTTGCGTCAAATTTGTTATATTCTGAAGTGCCTTCTTATTACACATGGAATGTGTCTTTGAGAAAAATTTCAAAGACGTAAACAAGGGACACCAGTTGATGGGCATCCATTTTTCAAACAGATGTATTTGGAAGAATACAAACTGTACATCCTAACAATGCTGAATGTTTTTATTTGCAATTGTTATAAGTCATTTCATGAATTAAAACAATAAACGGTTATTTTGTGTCAAACATATATTGAAGCATGTCAACTCTTGCATTTATTGAAGAATGATGCACATTGGGATTTAACACTTTATGATGCATATATTTCAGCTCATCCACAACAAATAAGAATGCTATTTTCAATTGTAATATCGACATGTATGACATAAAATCCACTTGAATTTTGAAACAAATATAAAGATTATATGGCAGAAGATATTTTAATTCGTATGCGTAATTATAAAAGAGATCCCAATTTGTTGATTACCTTGAAAATGTGAAACGAAGCTTTGATAATAATTGAAGATATTGTTTTTTTAGCCATTTTGCCTCTCAAATAAAAATGATTTATCAAAACCCGGAACTCATTTTGTTCCATGTTAAACAAAGTCACTCACTTGATGACACTTAATTTACTCTCTTTAAATAACTAATTCACTAATCCTTATCTTACTTTCTATATGTTGTTTTGAAGGTTCGTACCTTTAAAAAACAATAAGGGTTTGGTATAAGTCACTCTACTTCCTAGTCAGGCACGGGACTTTTCAAACAGCTTAGTTGATCAACTCCTGCTGATAAAATAAGTGCCTGTTTGAAGTCATAATTTCTTCGGAAAAATCTTTGTAGGGGCGAGTTTTCAGAATTTCCAAGACCATGCTGATGAACTCATCCATATGTTGGGCGATCTTGAGGCGAGCAGAAATTTCTGAAGATATAGCGTAAATGGGGATAACTNGAAGCGCAAACGTTTAGGTACCGGGTATCTCACAGTCGAGCACAGTCGACTGTAGCTTTCTTACTTGTTCTTTACTGTCATCATAAAGGCGGCACAGTCGGTTACCAATTTGAATGGCATCCCCAATAGGTAATGACGGAATTTTATAGGGGCAAGATAAGCGACTTTAACCTCCAATATGTAGCTGTGGCGTTTTTGATCTGCATCTGAAGTCCTTTTGCTCAAATAGGCGACTGGATGAAGTTCCTGGTTAATACGCTGGATAAGCACAGCCCCAAAGCCATCTTTTGAAGCATCTGTTTGGAGTTCTGTAGCTGCCTCCCTGCAGTACAAACGTAAGACTGGCTCCGTAGATAAACTGTCTTTTAGCTGATTCAATGCTCCTTTCTTTAACTGCTCCGTTAAAGGTCGTGCGATTTGGGGGTATCCTCGAATAAATTTTCCTGTAAGTCTCAAGAAAGATTGAACGCCTTCACTGTTCTTTGGGTACGCAAAGTTCTTAACTGCTTGTGTCTTCTCTTGGCCAGGCCAAATTTGACCGTTATAATATCGTCGACGTATATCTGCATAACATCATGAGTGATTCAGTCTTGAAAAACGCTGTTAACAAAGCAGTTGAATACGGCGAGAGAATTGCAGAAGCCAGAAGGCGCTCCACACTGGGGTAACAGAGCCAATTTCGGCGATCAAATCAACCAAGCGTGATAGAGG
>VNKF01009188.1:0-12152 GCA_008044355.1 Drosophila lacteicornis
ACGACTAAACTTCTTTATATTTCGCTGGTTCGCCCGATTCTGGAATATTGCTCTTGCGTATGGTCGCCTCAATATGCAAAATATCAGGACCTTATCGAATCGGTACAGAAACAGTTCCTTTTGCTTGCTTTACGGGGATTAAACTGGGAACCTCATCGTCACCTGCCATCCTACGCTGACAGACTGCGCCTACTGAACCTGCCCTCGCTTACGGATCGCCGGACCTGCCATGGAGTGATGTTCCTGCACAAGTTGATCACTGGACACATCAACTCGTCTCACCTTCTTGGCCAAATTCGATTCGCTATACCTATAAGGCCGTCTCGTAATTTTCGGCCTATTGCCTTGAAATTTTGTAAATCGAACTTTGAGATTCATGATATTTTTCGCGTTTTATGTTCGTCGTACAATGATCTGTACTTTTTGTTATATGTTGAAATGTCCCTTGAGTTTAATGTAAATAATATTATTACCCATTTATCCTTGCCTCCGCCCACTTGATGTGAGTCGGAGCATATCATTAAAAATTACTCCAAATTGGGTGGAGGTATTGTGATACTAGCAGAAATTTGCTATTGAAATAAATAAATAAATAAAAAAATACTGGAGTATACCAAGATCAGCAAAAATACGCTAAAACAGAAAGAATAAATAGTTTTCAACTCACAAAATTAGTGATATGAATATGTGCCACGTAAAATAGCGCAATGAGCGACGACCAAAAGAAAGAGCGGAGAAGCTCCGTGAGCCCAATAAGCTCTCGTATTTCTCAAGGCGCAACATCGAAGTGCAAAAAACAGCTACAAAGAACAACACGGCTCTACTTACGTTCGATAGCCAAAGGTGAGGAATCGAGCTAGACGTAACCCCCAACGAAATTATAGATGCCCTTTTTCTTGCGTGGCAGTTGGGACTCCGGCGAACTTTGAATCCAGTGGCGCCGCCAGGACTAACGGGACCAGGGCCTGCCCATAAAAGGGGGCAAAACGCTGCGGGATCAGTCCCCGTGCGAGAGGCAAGGCGAGCGCGACAGTGAAGAGTACAAGGAAAACATCAAGGAGCACGAAGCGCGAGGATCAAGACGTTGACAAGACACGCAAAGATCACCACGGCATTAAGGATCAAGGATCACCAGCTCCAGGAATCAAGGATTCAGGAGCAAGGATCAGGGGACAAGGAGCAGCTGTCGCGACACGAGGCACGTGAAGGTCCTGCGACAAGGACCAGGCGAGCGAAGCGACAGTTCAGGCATCGTCGAGCTTTATGAGTTGCCCTCGTGGCTAGGCTCAGGCCTGGCGATAGACCGTGACGACGATATCCTTGCCGAAGTGCAGAGTGGGCGATAAAGGTGGCTATGGCGATAAGGAGGGGCAAAAGTTCAACCTGCCAGGCGATACATCCTGCTAGATTTGTAGCAAGGCGGCGAAGAGGGCGATGAGGGTGGCAGCGGCGATAAGGGAGGACGCAAGTTTGACCTGCCAGGAGATATACTATATCCTGCTAGCTCTCACCAGCGAGACAACCGAACGGTCAGCTGGAAAGAAGCGCAGCCGCAACCGCGGGCGAGATCGTGGCGGAGCGGTACAAGCTGAAATAAACAGACCTAAGGACCAAATTAATCCATAGTGTTCTCATTGGTCGGTCAGTCATGTATATAAATTTGGTGGAACAAACCTGCACATTCACTGAGCTAAGGCCAGGCAAATCAGCTCGTTACATCTGGCGCGCAAGCGCTCCTCCTGATCAAAGAAGACAAAGGATTAAAATGGCGAAAGGGTAAATTAAAACCATCAAGAAGGAGAAGTACGATGGCATTGTAAGAAGACTGGACATACAGCTCGCCGGCACAATCGACGCCATGAGGAAAACCCTGGTGGAGTTCGTAGAAGATCACGGAACAGACCCAGAGATGGAAGAAGCATTGGCAGAGCTAGAGGGAAGATTCTAAAGAACGGCAAGCATGAAGCTATCTACAGTAGATGCAGCATGCAGGATACGGAAGCAGAGAATCAAGCAAGGAGAAACGCATGGAGACAAAAGCCAGCCAGCCGGTGTGCGCGAAAGTTGCGAAACAAGTGCGCGAATGGAACTTAAAATAAGACGGTAACAATAAGGCTCTGGAGTTCCTAGAGCAAGGAGAATGGTATGTCGAAACATTCGGACCTCGACCTCATCCCCAGAGCGATGTCAGAACTCCTGCAAGGCAGGGTGCTGAAGTGGTTTGTCGCCAGCAACAGGCTGTGGAAAACCTGGGGAAAATTCATATTTGTTTCCAAAACTATTTCTTACCCAGAGGATACCTGGAGAAGCTGGCGGACCAGATCAGACAAAAGAAGCAAAGACACGGAAAAATATTCAAGGACTTCATGGTGAAAATGCAAACCATGATGCGGCCAATGCGAATGCCGAAAAGGGATGTGCAGGCACGAATTCTTGGCCAACAGCACTTCAACACTCCGAATATTTATGCGCCCATACGAGTGCAGAGACCTCGACTCTACAATAGCACTGGCCGACGAGTTCGATCAGCAGAGCAGAGAGTTGGAAAGGGAAGACGCTGCCCAAAGGATCAGGACCCCCAAATACAAAGGACAGACCAGAGTGCGGTATGCCGAAGATGGCAGGAGGAGGAAGAACACACAGTGGCCTAGATTGAATTCGTGCAGAACCCATTGCAGGCCCGCCGTAGATGCGGAGACGAGCAGGGATCGCAAGGTGCCGCCTTACAAAACTAATGGGGAACCTGGCAGCCGAGGTGAAACAACTGACCGCAACAGTGCTGATAAGAGGACCTCAAATCAGAGCAACTATAGACACAGGAGCTAACGCCAGCTTTATAAGCAAAACGTTGGCGATCAGACTAAAAAGTGCTGGCAAAAGGGAACCAATTAAACGGCAACTTGAGGTGAAGATCAGACTGGGAACCAAAAGAGTAACGATACCACTTCTGGCACTACCAGGAATAATATATGCCTCACCAATATCGGAGCTGAAGTGAAGTGTGCAGGTCACAGGGTCTCAATATCAGCAAGGACACGAAATAACGGTTGGCTGTATAAGAGATTATCTGTCGCCATGGTCGGAACGCCTCAACAATTCAGCGAAATGGACATCGAAGGATTCCTAAGCACAGAGTTGAAGAAGATGGAAGAAGTCCAAGAACCATTGAATGTGGTGCGCAGGATAACGATGAGCAATTAAACAGCAGTACTACTCCAAAAACCTGAAAATGCTTCAAAAGGGATGCATAGAGCCATCTAATCGTTTTTTCTTTGAAAGTGGACGGTTGTGTTTTTGTTTTGCGCCTCGTATTTGTGTAAATTCATTGCTATAAACCATCGGGGTTTTATTTAAAACTTCTATATTGTGTCAATAATAATTCCCCGTTTCACTTCGCGTGTGCATGCAGCTGTTTTTGTGTATTAATAACTATATTAATTGCAAATAAGTTTTGGTGCAGCGATTGCTTATCTCCATTTTTGCATTCCTCTTTGTGGTTTATCCGTTACGCCGATATTACAGCTTGACGATCTAAGCTCGCTCTCTTGCTCGCTCTCTCTCTCTCTCTCTCTTAGTCCACGTAACTACTCTTATTTTCTCTTAACTTCTGATTGGTACAGTGGTAAGTCACTAATTAAGTCTGCTTAATTAAAACCTGCAAGAAAGTAATCTCAAATGANAGGTTATTTCTAGTAATGACCGTATTATCGGATGCTGGCTTTGTGATAATGTTGTGCACGCCAAGTGCATTGATTGCACAGGCCGGGCGGCCGAAATTATTAAAAGCAGAAAAGGACCAGTTTAATGCCTTAAGATCAACGACAACTAACCTTCTGGAGCTCACTTCTTTTATTATAAGGGGCTTTCCTCAAAATCATCTATACTGATTTCAGTAAAGCATTTGACTCTGTAAATCATTCTCTTCTTGTTAGAAAACTCGACTTAATGGGGTTTCCTATCGATCTTCTTAGGTGGATCTCAAGTTATCTTGGCAGGACGCAAAAGGTCCTGTTTAAAAACAACTTGTCAAATGTTCTCCGGGTGACCTCTGGTGTCCCGCAAGGAGCCACCTTGGTCCCTTACTTTTAACATAATTTATTAACGACTTGCCCAAAGTTTTGACTAACTCAAGAGTACTTATGTACGCTGAAGACGTTAAACTTTGCATGCAATATAAGGACGGCGCTAGCCAGTCAGATTTACAAACAGATCTTAATAACTTCCAAAAATGGTGCACTGCAAACTTATTAAACCTAAATGGCTCCAAATGTAAGCTCATGACATTCTCACGAGTCTCTCCCAAGCTTGCGACCTACAGTGGGGAACAAAAGTGATTCCACTTTCGATATTTTCGTGTTCGAGCTCTCATAAAACTTGAATGAATGAAGTTAATCAAACAAACTTTTTTTTTCTCGATTCCTTATTCAATTTTGAACAAATAGACGTAAATAGTAAAATAATATAAGAAGCTATGTAATAGAAAAAAAATGACATGTACTCAGTTTTGCACCTTTTATGAAAAAATCTAAAGAAATTCCGTATTAATATTTTGTCCAAAGACAATTCGTGTCTTTATAATTTTTTAGGTATTTTGGCATCTTTTCAACCCATTTCCCAACAATTCCATTCAGAAGTTGATTCCACTTCAGTTCCACACGCCTCCAAGGACCACCTACGTTGCATTGGACTAATTGTTACGGCCCAAGATATATGGTCGTGATTGACCACAGATTTTCAATCGGATTGAGGTCGGGACTTTTAGCTTTCCACTCCAACAAGATAAAATGTGGGTTTTCTACCCGATTCTTAAGAATATTTCGCAGTGTACTTAGGATCTCCATCTTGTTGAAAAGTGCATTTTCCCTTACTAAAGCCAAAATGTTCCAAAAAATATTGAAAATGGACTTGAAAAATATTTAAAATAGTCTTCCCCCTTTATAATTTAATAAATTTTGTGAACAATTTCAACGGAGAACTCGATACCATTGGGTAGAACTGAAAATGCCGCAATTGCGGAAAAAAATAAACCAGCTTTTTCCTAGGAAGGTGTTAAGGTTCGAGTGAAGTTCGAATGGACACGCAAAAATTAGACAGTATAAGATGTGATATTAAAATGTGATATTTGGTCAAAAGAATCCATGTTTAACCATTTCCAGTCGAATAGGATGTAGTATTGTTCGCGTAGGTCCAGTAACAAGCTTCATAGACAATATGTGAGCAAGCCGTATAGCATGGAGGAGGACATATAATAACTTTACATCGTGGCAAGTTGAGCCTTTGCACAAAATTTATGGAATTATAAGTAAAGAAGACTTTTTTGAATATTTTCCAAGCAAATTTTCAAAAAAAATTGGACAAGTGTGGCTTTAATGAAGGAAAATGTACTTTTGAACAAGACGGGTATCCTAAATACACTGCGAAAATTTGGAAGAAATAGTTGGAAAATAAAAATTTTATGTTGATAGAGTAATTAACTCAAAGTCCCGACCTCAATCTGATTGAAAACCTATGGTCAATCATCTCGGGCGGTATCAATCAGTTTAATCCAACGTAGGCGGTTCTGAGATGCGTGTGAAACTGACGTGAAATCAAATTATAAACGGAATTATTGAGAAATGGGTTGAAATGATGCCAAATTACATATAAAATTATAAAGACAAGAATTGTCTTTGGACCAAATATTAATATGAAATTTCGTTTGATTTTTTTTATATAAGGTGCAAAACTGAGTACATGTCTTTTGTTTTGGTTTTTCATTTATAACTATTACATTGTTTCTTATATTATTTTTCTATTTACGTCTATTTGTTCTAAATTGAATAAGGAATCGATGAAAAAAAGTTTGTTTCATTAACTTCATTCGATCAGGTTTTATGAGCTCTCGAACACGAAAATGTTGAACGTGGAATCACTTTTGCTCCCCACTGTATATGCTTGAATGGTAGGGCGCAAAAGGTCCTTTTTAAAAACAACTTTCGAATTGTCTAGTGTCCCGCAAGGGAGCCACCTGGGTTCCTTACTCTTTACATAATTTATTAACAACCTGCCCAAAGCTTTGACTAAATCAACAATACTCATGTACGTTGACGACGTTAAACTTAGCGTGCAATATAAGGACGGCGCTAGCCAGTCAGATTTACAAACAGATCTTAATAACTTTCAAAAATGGTGCACTGAAGAGTTATTAAACCCAAATGGCTCCAAATGCAAGCTGATGACATTCTCACGTGTCTCTCCCAAGCTTGCGACTTATACGCTGAACTGTTGATCTTTGGAAATGATCACTCTAGTTGACTATTTGGGTATCCGCCGAGATTCTAAACTGGAGTTTATTGATCATCTCTCGTGCATTGTGAATAAAGCCAGGGGTGGCTTTGTGATAATGTTGTGCACGCCAAGTGCTATTAAAAGCATTGGAATGCGCTACTGCTGAGAAACTTGTCGCGAGGTTAAAAAGGAAATGGTTTTAAAAAGCTTCTTGTTAGTTTTCGTAAAACTAATGAGGTGCTCCTGGCGCTAGACTCCCAGTTTAATGGCCTTAATCTATTTAATGAGTCCCCTAAGCCCAAAAAAACCACGGTTGGCACACCGCATTTGGGCGGATCCCAACAACTCGCGGCGGGTTCTCAACACCTGATTCCCTCGGCACAGCCCACGACTCCAAAAAATATTTAACTCCAATGGTACTATGATCGGGCCGAGAAAAGATTCGGCCTCCGAACCTTATCCCGAAAACTCCCGAGGGTTTCAGGCCTGGAATACCGGCTGAAATTGGTACTACCAATGGCAAAAACCCTCATTGCTATACCATCAACGAAACAGAAATTTTCTTCTATATTCTAGGTCACATAAAAGCCGATAAGTCTGAAATTGAGGTGGAAAAATTCTAATGATCTTATGCTAGGGATGTTTCATCTTTCAAAATAAATGTCCCTGACACTCTTTAAAACAATGCACCCTGAGAACTTCTGGTCAAAGCACGTTAATCTTAAGGACTACGAATCTAAGATAAAGAAAAGGCGGCCTGTGCGAGCTAGTTTACCCAGGCCGGAAAAACCATTACCAAAAAAACTAACCAATTCTCTCCTTATCTCCTATCAGAATACAAGGGGCTTACGAAGTAAGCTTCCCAAATTCTATTCCGATAATCTTTCGCTTATATTTCAGGTGATTGTGTTCGCAGAAACCTGGTTAAAGTCAGAGATCCTTAGCTCCAAAGTTTATCCAAAGATTTTCCGGCTATTTACATAACGAACAGGCTTGATTGGCCTTCCAACCTCACGTCTGAATTATTAACTTTTGAGGAATGCAACGGTTTTTATCAGATAATTATTTTATATAAATAAGTGCCACGCGAAATTTGCGCAAAGCGCGACGAATAAAAGAAAGGGCTTAGAAGCTCCGCGACCCCAGGAGACTGTTATTTCTCTTATTTCTCAACGCGCGACAGCGAAGTGCAAAATACGTCTAGGAACAGCAACTGACGGTCACCCGTAGCAAAAGCAACATTAACAACTATGGTAACAAAAACTGCAAGCTCCAGAGCTTCAAATTAAGCGTAAGCTTAGCCCGCAGAACAACACGGTTGATAACAACCCAAAGATAAACCGTGTCCAAAGAGACAATTCTCAACGCGGGAGATCTAATAGCAACAGATTTGCACTTTTAGCGGATGACCAACCGGAAATGGGTCCAGAGACCAAAAAGAAACCAAAGCCCTCACCAATTTTCATTAGGGAGAAAAGCTCGAACGCCCTGGTCAACAAAATTGTTGCGCTTGTGGTGTTGTTCCGCTTACGAAAGGGAACATACACGAAACCAAACTTCAGACCAAATCTGAAGAACATTTCCGAGCTGTTGCCAAATACCTGCATGCAGCTTAGAAGAATTATTACAAGTACCAACTTAAAAGCAGCAAGAGCTAACAAGTAGTACTAAAAGGAATCGAGCCCGAAGTAACTTTTAACGAACGTAAATAAAATTAACAAAAACCAGACCAGTCTGTGTAGTGTATCAGGATGTGATCATTATATGTCTCTTCTTTTATTGTATATTTAGTTTAGTTTAGTGTGTTTTAACATAGTTTAGATTTAGTTTAACTGTAATTCATAATTCTTTCCTTTCTTCTTTCTTGTCTTATTGTCCTGCGTTCTCGATCTAAACTGCTCTGCTGCTCGCAGGCAGCTTGCTTCCAATCCCCGTTTTAGGCTAGAGAGGCGCTCTCTTGAGAGAGTAACATCTCTCTCAAGAGTAACATCTCTCTAAAGAGAGCGTAACTCATCGAATAGTATGCCCAGATCATACTTATATTAATTGGCCCGCTACAACCCCCTATCTCTGTCTTGATATTATATAATTTACAATACTTATACTACGTAATATATGTACACTTAGTTTTCTTTAGCTTACACTCGACTAAGAACACTATAATATTTATTATATCTTTTTCCAGTGCCTGATATTATTTACACTTAAAACTCCTTGATATGGATTTCGAGATAACTGAAACCCTTCAACATCTTTAAGCAAATACCTGTCATTTTGTTAAACTTTTTCAATTACAAACGGACCTTTGTTCTTTGGAATGAGTTTTCTTGAGACAGCCGCCGTGCTTTCAAAATTCTTTACCATAATATAATCTCCCTCTTTATATTCTGTCGCATTTTTCTTTCTCGCATTGTAGTATTAATCATTTTTCATTTGAGCCTTTCTTTGTGTTTCTTCTGCTTCTTTAATAATATCTTCTAAAGTTTTCCGAACATTTTCTACTTCTTCTTCGTCTTCTAACCTTTCCTTTAGCTCATCACATACTTCTCCCCTTTGTGTTATTCCAAATAATGTTTTACTAGGACGCAGCTTCATGCTATTATGAATCGTATTATTCATTCCCAATGTAATCGCGTTTCTGGCTCTGTCAATTTTGCAATCATTGGTCTTAAACTCATAGTGATCCATCCAACTTGGCCATTAGCCTGTGGAGATCTCATCGCGATTTTGATGTGCTTCACGTTACAATTCTCCATAAACTCAGAAAAATCAGAAGATGTAAAACAACTCCCCCGATCTGATATTATACATTTAGGTCTGATATAAGCTCGAAAATAATCTGTCAATGCACTGTAAGGGAGGCTGCAAATAAAGCAAACGTCTACATTTCATGAGTTGATATTTCAAACTTAAGTAGCTAACATCAAATCTTATTCTAGACTTATAGCTAGACCCACGGAGTGGTCTGTTTATCCATTAGCAAGGGATACGTTCTTCAGTGCGATCGGGGTGAACACGGGATCCCACGCATGGATTCAATTTACATATACATATAGTCAAGTGTTTTGTGTTAGGCCCATTTGACCGATATATTTAAAGATATGCTGAGATCCCATGCAGGGGTTCAGTTTACATTACATTATTTGTGTTACGCTCAACCTGCCGCTATGTTTAGAGTCATGCCCACATGCGCTAAGCAGCGTACAGCTGCATTGATTTGTTAAAGATAAATATAAATTTACATATATACGTGTTCATGTGTGAACATTCTGCCAAGGGCCAGCAAGATTAGGAGTAGTTTTAAATTTGACATATAAAATAAAAAATTTGATAATAGACAATCATATTAGATCATTACACATTTCATACAACGATTTAGTTTACTGTAGGTTTTTTTAAACTTCTTGCAAAGGCCCGGCAAAGGTTATGGCTTGTAATCTTTGCTTAACTGTACATTTTCTTATTATATATATAATTAATATTACAACAATTATCTAACATATGATTAAAAAGGAATGGCCAGATACATTGACTAATACCATTTTTGAATTTCCTGATTCTTATTTTAGCATTATTACGAACCTTAAATAGCCAAGTGCTTTTTGCTTCTAATTCTACCCAATACGAGTTAGAATCTAAAACGCGGTTGTATACACAATTAGCTGGTCTACCTGGTTTGAGGGGTCTTAACTCACAGGCTAAATCGTTGGCATTACTCCACGGCCAGTTTCCCTCGCAAACTCTTCTTTGAGCCTACCATTTGTGGCATTTATTCAGAGTGGTCTCTGTCATTAAATGATATGAATCAATTTCAAAATTGTACACTAAATACTCTGAATTTAAGTTAGCAATTAGCAACCTTTCCTCTGACCAAACTAGTACTGGAATTACCCTATATAATTTCGATGGGTGTCTGCTAAACAATGGTATCTTAACATTTATTATCAATTTCTTGTCTACAAATTCCTCTATTCAAAGAGGGTCGGGGACGTGATGATGACTTGGAGCGCTCCGGACGCTCGACGTCAACAGATGACCAACACGTCAATGGAGTGAAGGTATTAGTGCTCAAAAATCGGCGGATCAATCAAAAATCAGAAGGATCTGTGAAAACCATTTTGAAAGACCATGTGGGCCTACGAAAAGTCAAATCTGGTTTGCTACCGAAAACGCTCAATTTCATGCAAAAAAGGCATCGCGTTGATGTGTGTGAAACAATGCTTTCTGACTATCAGGACAAGCTCAAATGCATAATCTCGGGCGATGAGACTTGGATTTATGCTTACGACCCTGAAACAACAGACCAATCAAGCGAATATCGTGCTAAAGGCGAGGCCAGACCGAAAAAAACACGTCAAAGTCGTTCAAAAATCAAGGTTATGATGACAGTTTTTTTCGATTTTCGTGGTGTGGTGCACTATGAATTCCTTCCACCTGGCCAAACTGTTAATAAAAAATATTATTTGAGCGTTATGCGTCGTTTGCGAGAAGCAATTCGTCGAAAAAGACGATAGTCCATTCACGATAATGCACCGTCGCACACTGCACTCGTTCTTCGTGACCATTTCGCCAAAAATTCGACGCATATCGTTCCGCAACCACCGTACTCTCCTGATTTGGCTCTGTGTCACTTCTGGCTATTCCCAAAACTCAAGAGACCACTCCGGGGAACGCGTTTCGAGTCGATTGAAGAGATATAAGCGGAATCGACGGGGGGCTCATGGCTATACCGGAAAGGGACTATTTGGCCTGTTTCGAGGATTTGAAGAAACGTTGGCATAAGTGTATTTTCTTGGGAGGGGATTACTTTGAAGGGGATGAAATTGATTCAGGAGAATAAATAAAGAATTTTCACTTAAAAAAAAAATTCACCTTACTTTTTGCCCTTTCGGAACGGCCGAAATCGGACTACTATATCCTATAGCTTCCATAGGAATGATGGCGAAATTAATGTAAAAAATTTTAACTTCTCTGTTTTTTAACGTATTTCTATACATTTTGAGATATAGCAGTGTTTTATGGTTCTTGAATTACGGTTTTCATTTTTTTAAGATCGGACAACTATATTATACAGCTGCCATAGAAGCGATCGGTCGATTTATATGAAAATGTAAAATTCTACATGTAAAATGTAAAATGTACAAAATTCCATATTTTTTCAACATTACTAAAATGGTTCGATTTTCATTGATCCAATTCCAGACTGCAAGGCTATACCAACTTCGGTTTACCGAAGTTAGCTTTCTTTCTCGTTAAGAATATTAGCCGTTGAATCAACTATGGACAGTTGCCTTTTACCTAGTTCATTGAAGCTGTGCTGGTTATCTAACAAATTTCTCATATTTTGCTCCATTTTTACCCTATCATCCTCATCCATTATTCCAAACAGAATATGATATAAGGATTCCATAAATTCAAATGGAGCGCGCTTTGTTCTTCGGTTGCTATGAGCTATAAATAATTTATTGTGTTCTTCTAACTCAGTCGGTTGTTTTAACGTATTGTCTAAAACAAGATTGCACTGATCTTCGAAACTATGAAGCTTCTCACAAACCCGCCTTATCTTGTTTACTAGCGCATTTCCTTTGCTTATCATTTCAAAATGAGCATCCATGTAATAGAAAACTACAAAATTCCAAGAGGAAGTGGCAATTTCTACATCATCCATCGGATTCAAATATATGGCTGACGTCATATTCATTGTTTCAATTTTATTTTTAATTTAATTTAATTTTAATTTCATTTATTATTGCTTACTTCCTAGTGCTACAAGTATTATAATATCCTTAATTTAATGCACTAGTCACTATACACTGTTCATTAATTTTCAAAAATTGGTACTTAATACTAATTTACAATTTAAATTTATATAAAAAGAAAGACTT